>BQNB010052962.1:0-10362 GCA_026074375.1 Tanacetum coccineum
ATGGAGTTTTAGTTTTTTAATGTATTTTTGTGAAGTTACAGTCTTGGGTGATCAAAATTCTAGTTTTCGCTTTTGGGTTTTGTTTTTTTTTCAAGATTTTATCAGAATTTTGGATTTTTACTGTATGTTTGTAAATTTACAGTCCTGGGTAACTTATATCTCTCTGGGTAACTTATATCTCTTGTTGTTTTCATATAGGTTTTGTTTATATTTTATAATCATACATTCCTACTCTTACAAGAATTTCGGATGTTAAAATGTCTGGACTTTTACTGTATTTTACTAGAATTTACAGTCTTGGGAAGTTATTGGTTTTGGTTATTTTTTGAAGATTTTATGAGAATTTTGCATGTAATAAAGTTTGGTTTTTACTTTTTAGTGTAGTTTAGTGAATATTCAGTCTAGGGTACTTATTAAATTTGTTTATTTTTCAAGATTTAATCACAATTCTGAAAGTAATGGAGTTTGGATTTTTACTGTATTTTTGTGATTTTTTACAGTCTTGGGTACTTATGATGGGTTTTGTTTATTCTCAAGATTTAGTCACAATAATGAAAGTTATAAAAGTTCGGATTTTTACTTTCCTCTTGAGAATTTACATTCATGGGTACTTATAAGTTTATTAATTTACAAGATTTTAATAATTATTTTTTAAAAAATAATGATTTTTTATGTTAAATTCTTATAAACTAGCAATTTTACTTCTTCTTATTTATTATTATATATATATTTTTTGAGAATTTACATTTGGGTAATTCTAAATTAATCATTTTTGACATTGGTTTTTTTGTTTTTGGAAAGCTGAGATTTTTAATGTTCTTTTTTGGAATTTACTACTTTTGAATATTTTATTCTACATTGGTTTTTGTCATTTTTGTAGATTTCTTCATAATTTGATCTTAGCTGGAAGATGCTCTTGTTTAAATATGAAGTTGACAATTCATGTAGAGAAGCTTGTGAATTTGTGATTTTTTAATGTTATTTTCTTGAGAATTTTCATTATTGAATAGTTTTAAATTTTCTTTTCTACTCAAGTTTTGTTAATTTCGTAAAATCCCTCATAATTTGAGCTTAACTAGTTTAGTACTCTTGATTAAAATTTATCGAGAATTTTATTGTTTTCTTGTCACAGCATACTTTACCCGTATTGATATTAAAGTTAGGCATTCGATTAGTAGTTCAAAGGAATTACTTTGAGCCTGGTTAGAGATTGCAATAGTAATAAATTTATTCTCCGGTTATAATTTGCAGGTTAAAGATTTTTGGACCAGTCACTATTGCTGCACTCTCGTTGCTTGTTCCGGTCAACGTGTCGGGTGGGACATTGTTTTTCCTCAGCAAAGAATTAGTGGTCAGTGACATTGACAAGCTTTCAATATCGAATGTTCAACCCAAATCTCTAAAGTGAGTTTATGTTCTTGGTGATTTATATGTGTCCATACAAATGATCGAGTTGAAATTTGACAGTCAAATGACTCCCCTTTTGATTTTGCACAAATTTAGTCTATAATAAATTATTAATGGTTCACAGGTTATTTTCAATTTTCAGGTTTTTTGCACATATTTCAATGATGTATACTTTCACATTTTGGATCTGCTACATGCTCTACAAGGAGTATGATACTGTATCATCAATGAGACTGAACTTTATGGCTTCAAAACGTAGGCGCGCGGAGCAATTTACGGTAAGTGATACTCGGTTTGGTAGCCAGTATAATACCATTTTGTTAAAAAAATGTCACTGGTAAGACCGCCCTTTTTGCAAATTGCCAGAAAGTGACCGTAAAGATCATGGATTCAAGGACTGTTGACAATTCCGACCCATTTACTTTGTCAGTTTTTGTTATGTTTTATTACTAACGGGTCAAACGCGTTAATATATAAAGCTGTCAGAAAATGAAAAATATCAAACGGGTCCAAATCATTGTATTTAGAAAGTTAGATTATTACAGATATGATATAAGCAGTGGCGGAGATAGAGAGGGGGAGCGGGGTTGCCCCCTAACGGAAAAAATTGTAGTGTAAAATTTCTAAAATATCCGGTTTTTTTTTGTAATTTTCCCCCCTAAGAACCAATTTGTAGTGTAGCTTCTAAAAATTATCGAAATGTGCCCCCTCGAGCAAAAATTTCTGGCACCGCCCCTCGATATAAGGCTAGGTATCATGTTCTATACACATTGCTTTTAAGTAAATGTAACCGACCCATTTGAATGTGTATACTTTTTTATAAAAGATTACCCGTTTTGACTGTTACCCAACCTGCTCTACCCTCCCATTTTGCCACTTTTGAGATAAAGTCACGGAAACAACTTTTACTTTGCGACTTGTGTAAAATTTGGGTGGCTGTGCGTAATACTTAGTTATCTGTTTTGAAGGTTCTTGCTCGGAACGTGCCTCATGGTTCACGCCATTCTGTATCAGATAATGTAGACACATTCTTCAAAAAGAACCACCCCGGCCACTACCTATGTCACCAGGTAATATAGTCTCCCACATTACTATCTGTAACAAATTTACAATTTTTTTAATTGTGTTATGCAACCATCATTCCAAATTTATCATAATTTAGGTTGTCTACAATGCAAACAAGTTTGGTAGACTCGTTGGGAGAAGACACCGAATGCAAAATTGGTTAGATTACAACCAGCTTAAGTATGATAGGAACCCTGAAAAGCGACCAACCATAAAGGTAGCTCATGTGCCCTACACACTCTTATACATACATCTTCAAGCTACTAATCTTATATTTTATGAGCCTTTTTGCTGCATAATACTAAATCGTATAACCTTTGCAACCCTCAGACAGGCTTCCTTGGACTTTGGGGAAAAAAGGTGGATTCTATCGAATACTACAAACAACAGATTAAAGAGTTTGATCTAAGAGTGAGTTGCTTCTAATTTGTAAAAGAGTGTCTTTTTCTCTTATAAGATCTACTCCATCTGTTTGAGAGAGTCTAGAGATGCAGTTTGACTTTTATGGTCAAACAAATAGAATTCCAACTACGAACTTGGAGAAAACTTCATTTGATTTCTTGTACAGGTCAAACAGTTTCGGAAACGAGCCTATTTTTAGTTGGGATCGGGTTGGGTTGCCCTACATATAATTTCTGTCCAGTTGTTCACTTAATTATATTATAATAATAAGTAGTATTTTATAATAATAGTTGACGATGGAGCGGCAGAAGGTACTTAAAGATCCGAAATGTATAATGCCAGCTGCATTTGTTTCATTTAAC
The DNA here is from genome assembly GCA_026074375.1 of Tanacetum coccineum. Lineage (NCBI taxonomy): Eukaryota > Viridiplantae > Streptophyta > Magnoliopsida > Asterales > Asteraceae > Tanacetum > Tanacetum coccineum. The sequence goes on from BQNB010052962.1 coordinate 3,237, forward strand.
TCTCGATGGGGAGCTGCAGTTTGTGCACAAACTCAACAGAGCAAAAATCCTACTCTATGGTTAACAAACTGGGCTCCAGAACCTAGAGACGTTTACTGGAAAAATCTCGCTATACCCTTTGTTTCTTTGAGCATCCGTAAACTAGTTATATCATTATTAGTCTTTGCTCTAGTATTCTTTTACATGATACCCATTGCATTCGTTCAATCACTCGCAAATCTGGAAGGTCTTGAAAGAGTAGCCCCTTTTCTCAGACCGGTAATTGAATTGTAAGTAACGTTTTAATCTTCTTTTTTTTCACCACAAGGTCATATCTTTTTACGAAATATTTTTTGGGTTATTGTCGATTCAAATATTTTGGATTTATTTCATTGTTTGCAGGAAATTTATCAAGTCGTTTCTTCAAGGGTTTCTGCCTGGTCTTGCTTTAAAGTTTTTTCTATATATTCTTCCGAATGTTCTTATGGTTATGTCCAAGATTGAAGGGCATGTGGCGTTTTCTGTTTTGGAAAGGAGGACGGCTGCAAAATACTACTATTTCATGCTGGTGAATGTCTTTTTAGGGAGTATTGTAACTGGAACAGCTATTGAACAGCTTCATTCTTTCCTTCACCAATCGCCTACACAGTAATGTCCTAAACACTGACTATATTTTTCTTAATAAAATGAAAATTTAGGCGTTTGATTAATCCTCAAACATAGAGCTGACAAGATACACGGGTTGGTTACAGGTCAAAACGGTTTGGTTTTGAAACGGGTCTCTTTAAGTACAAGTCAACTCAAATCTTCATTTGTTTTAACACAGGATCCCGAGGACCATTGGTGTATCCATTCCAATGAAGGCTACTTTTTTCATCACATATATCATGATTGACGGGTGGGCAGGAATTGCTGCTGAGATTCTTAGGTTAAAGCCGTTGGTTATTTATCACCTCAAGAATATGTTCATTGTAAAAACCGAACGTGATAGAGAAAAGGCAATGGACCCTGGGAGTGTAGATTTTCCCGAAACTATCCCTTCACTCCAATTATACTTTCTAATGGGCATTGTGTATGCTGTCGTTACTCCAATCCTTCTCCCTTTCATTCTTGTCTTTTTTGCTTTTGCATACTTCGTTTATCGCCACCAGGTACATTTTATCATCCCTTTTACTTGATTTTACCATAACACTGTTTGTAAAAAACGTGGTTGACATTTCTACCTCTGACTGTTACTTTATATTGTTGCAGATAATTAACGTGTACAACCAACAGTACGAGAGTGCTGCTGCATTCTGGCCACATGTCATTAGCAGCCATAATTAGCAAGCTTATGATCTTCTCAATTTCTTTTGTTGGGACTGCTAAGCACAAAAAAGGCTGCAAATTCAACTCCATTGCTTGTCGCATTACCTATATTGACCCTGACGTTTCACAAATATTGCAAGAGTCGATTTGAACCTGCTTTCCGAGAATACCCTCTAGAGGTAAGCCATTAAAACCTTCTACCATTTTGGTAGCAATTTTGACCTTTTTACTTCTGAATGGGTTGATTTGGGTTGTATTTATCTCAAACGGGCCAAATAGACATATCAAATATATAAGCTAAAAAGGGAACTAGCAAAAAGGGTCAAACGAGTTTAACCGGAATTAGAAGATTTTTGTGGGTAGCATCCTTTTTTGACCCGTACTAGAAGATGACCCGTTTTGATCTTTTGCTCTCGAGTTCCTATCAGTGAATACTTTTCGTGTGTTTACAGGAAGCGATAGAAAAGGATACACAGGACAAAGCTTCAGAACCTGAAATCAACCTCAAAGCCTTCTTAGCCGATGCTTACTTACACCCGATTTTTCATTCTTTGAGAAGTTGAGCTGACAGAAATACAAGTCGAAAAGAACCAGATCCAGTCCCAGTACCGAAAACGGGCCCGTTTCCATTACCATTCCCATTTCCCTTTCCCAATTCCATTCCCTTCCCATTCCAATTCCCCTTTTCCAATTCCCATTCCCCTTCCCCTTCCCATCACTCAGATGAACAAGAACAAGTTGAAGAACACGAACATGCAGAATCTACTACGGTCCAACACTATGAAGTGGGACCTCCGGCTAATGTTTATCAATATGGATATGCATACCACGAGAACATATTTCATTACAATGTGAATAGCTATCAAGAGACACAACACGATGCGCAACATGACTATATTGTGGAGTCACCACATGGTTACTATCATTACTGATCCAGAGCTCGAGCAGCTTAGCATGTTTACATGTGAATACAATTGTTGATAGATGCAATGGACATATGTGTTTGTTCATATGACCTTTAATATCTTAATTTATTCATCTTTGCCCTATCTTTTTGTTGGGATCTGATGGTTAAACACGAAATCAAAACTACGATAGCCAAGTTTATATGTAGCATATTAATAGTTGACCGAGCTTTTCCCTTTTTATAACAGCACATTTTGAACTGATAATCATGTATCAAACAGACATGAGCGATTGAGCTCATCATATAGTTACACTAGTGAACGATATATGTGTGACCAAGGGCGGACCTAGGGGGTTCCGGGTGCTCACGTGAACCAGATGTTTGCTGACTAGTGTAAATGAACTTGGTCCCGAAATTTTAACATGTATTGGTGTCAGAATCAGATGTACTAGTACTATCAGTGCATAAAAATATGTTTTTAGTATTCTGATAAACAACGATAAAAATAACACCATTAGTTGTAAACTTGTAATGCAACTTAATTATTTTCTTAACGTAAGAGTATACGAATTATTATTGCTACAAAAACTTGGTATGAATTTGTGTTTATCTTAGTCAGCGCCATTTATCATGTCTTCGTTGCTCGGAGATGGTGACAATATACCTCTTTTCGCATCTACACATTCACACAGGTCAAAAAAGCAAATTGGAACGGCAAATGTCGTACCACAATCGCAATCTTCACAGTCACTTTTACTTTTACAAGTGCTTTTACAAGCGTCAGAGAATTGTGGAAAGTTCATCATGCCTGTAAACAAAATCACCAATCAACATGGATATCACGAAAAGATTATGTGTTTGTGCATGTATACAAGTATATGTGAGTTATATGCAGCGAATAGAAACTAACTCGACGTGGCAAGCAGAAGCATGACGAAGAAAGCCATCTGTGAGGAAATTCTCTCCATTCTTAGTACCAAAAATATGTTTCTGTTTATATGCTTAACTTGAATACTAATAAGAATATTGAACACTGATAAGAATCATGGCTATATATATATGAATTCTTTGTGTTTCAGTTACTAGTTTTTCACCTATACATAAATGTCAGCATTAAACTAAGTGTTATTACTTCTCAAATAGTGTTTGTAGAAACGCTTTACTTTATTGAATTTGTAGCTATTATTTCATTTGTACTACGAAACATACTTTACATTTTCTTTGTATGTTGTGTTTACTAAATCATATAACGAACATTTAAAGTAGTGATCACATGAACAATTAGTATTAGAGCATCCACGGAGGTTCAAGAATAAGTTTATAATCTATATATATATATATATATATATATATATATAAAGATCCATTACACTATATTTAATTTTGAGTAGTTATGACTCCGGCTCATTAAAGCCCTCAAAAACCCCACGCCTTTGTATCTGCCTCATTCATCATGTCTCCAGGAGTTACAAAAACCCCACGCCCCTTTATTGTAGATCAGCATCCTCTTCATATCTACACAGGAGTTACAAAGCAATTACAAATAATAATTGCACAATTATAACATTTAAGATCTCTAAGAAAACACACATAATCCATTCATCAGTAACCTCAAGAACAACTCAAGACTCGCCCCTGAATACATAAGTGATAACTTGATTAATACAAAGTACAGTGGTGGTTAACACCATTGAATAGATAAGTGATGATTTACGGAGTAATACAAAGTACAGTGGTTGTTAGATCGAAGGGAGTCTGACGGTTAAGCTCTTTTGGGAGGTATACACTGGATATCAATGCTGCTTTACTTATTATCTGATTCTTCTTTTTCTTTGATGAAAGCTAGTTATTGAATTTTGCTGCTGTTGCTGTTCTCTTTGTTATTGTTTTTAATTTATTTGCATGAAGCCACCTTTTGTGTTGTTTGTTTGTTGGAGAAATGCTTTCATATTTATTTATTGCTATTTTTTGTTTACCTTGGTTCAGGTGTTAACAGAATTTGAGCCTATAGAACGTTGTTTGCTCATAAAGTTTGTAGCCAGTTGTTCACGATCTCCATTGCTTTGCTTTAAGCACCTACAACCAAGTTATACCATCCACAAGGTATCTTCTTTAACTTTCACATCCCCTCTTATGTCGTGAATACATGAGGACAATCAAGATAAAGTTTCATATGTGCATGCTCAAGCAGGTGAGTCAAATAGCTTTACTATGCTTTCACTTATGAAGATATATGTTAAGTTTTCTCGGCACACGTTCTTATTTCTTAATGTTTACTTGCCACTGATATGGAAGTAACGCTGCCACAGTTGAGTTGAACCAGAGCATGATGTAACATTAGTAACGGTTTCAGTTTAATTCCATGTGAAAATCTCTTTCCTTCTATGTTTTGGCGAATGACATGTTATAGTAAAGTTAACATATTTGAGTGCATGTAGGAATTTGGACTCATTTTCTTATGAATGGTTCACTTTGTGTTATGTTATATTTCAAAAGCGAAAAAAAGTTAGTCAAACGGGTTAAAGTAGCCCAATTAGGGTCTGCAATCCATTAGATAATTACATTTATTGTGATACATACATTTGGACAAAAAGTGGTACGGGTTGAAAGTAGACGAAAGCGTAAATTAAGCTACTTCGTTTGTTTTTATTATACGTTTGTTGTTTACAAAAACTTGATATACATATATTATTTATTGACTTGCGCTTTTATTTGCAGACCTGCAAATATCGACACATTAATGTTATATTTCAGGCTTCATAAACACAACTTAGCGTTGCAAGACTATGAAAAATATAACAGACTAAGAGGGTTATAAGTTACCATTTGCAAGTATGCTGAACAAGTAAAGACGGTTCCAGTTGCAGTTGCAGTGATCAAACAATGTGGTAGTTCTAACTCGAATTGGTAATACTTTCGTCCTGAATATTCTTTAACTTCACTATTCATCACTTTACCTTCTACGTTTTGTCCGATTACCTCCAGCCCAAATTTGTTAATCACTTTTTCTGGAGGCCCGATTTTCTCTATCCTGGCATCGTCCTCGAGATCTAAATAAAACAAAATGTAATCACATGTTTAGTTGAAGGACAAGAATCTTAAAACTTTAGTTTTGTTGAATGCTAATGATACTCACAGTCTGCAAATCTTAGAACAGGTGCAACAACGACAGTAATTCGGCCTTCACTTGCATTACTAAATCTCAGATCAATCTCCGTTCCTCCTGGATCAGCTATCGATACTAGTTTCTAAAAGTAGCAAAGAGACATAATATACGTTTTTAAGCAACTAGCTCTTGCATTAAAGGGGTGTTTGGTGGTTGCTTATTTAAGTGTTTATGGATTCTTCTAAGATCAGCTATCGATACTACTGTTTAAAATAAGTGTCAACTTTTTTGTTCTTTTATTTTAAAAGGTTGACTCATTAAAACTATTAATACCAGGTTGGTCTGATTTGGGCAAATAGGCCAAAATAGGTGTATCTAGGAATCGGTTCACTAGCAGATAACGGTGCAATGAAGTGAGCCGAAACTCAAACTTCGGCTTCTCCATATATATGGTATTTGTTTCATAAGCGGCAAATATTATCTGTTTACACTCGATAGGTATGTTCTTAGTGCGGTTAATCTTGAAGTTGACTAGGAACTTTGAATTTTATAGCTGAAATTACAGATATGGAAATCAGGCTAAGCCTGGCCCGGGCAGTCTAGGTATTGGCTCAAAGCCTGGCCTGGAATAAACCAAGTAACAAATTAAATTATGAATTTCGTGTCTTTTTGTTGTTGATATACTGTGATGTGGGTGTTTGGATATTGTTGTCGCTTGTGACATGGGGTGTTTGGATATTGCGGCCACTTGCAGCAGGGGGTGTTTGGGTATGACTTTTGTTTATGTTTTTTTGGGCTGATTTAGCCGTTTAGTGTTCGCTGGATATGAATGAACATAAACCCATATCATATTTTTCAAAGAATTTTGTTGTACAAGAAATTGGAAGTATACTGACTACTTTTGACACACTTGCTAGCCTTATTTCTAACACCACCTAATAAATGCATCGAAAATTATACCTCTACTCACCATTGTCTTATAGTTTCAGCATGCCATTGCTGCAAAGATCATAAGAATGTTATTGGAATCAACGACTTCTTTTGCTGCAAAAGTGGAAAAGAGATACAACATCAGGTTAAAATCTATTAGATCATATGAATTATTTCTTTCGTCGCTAATTAGTAATTTTGTTGTGTATATGAGTGAAGTTGCAGAGGCTAAAGGCGCAATTAGAGTTTGTAGTTGTTTCCTTTCACTATCGTTCATAACCAACTGTAATTTCGCTTACTCTATAAATGAAAATTATAATAGTGCATTGCACGCTTGAAGTATAGAAGGTATTTCAGCTATATGTTTTGTTAAATGATTCATTTAAATCACATAAGTAGCAATATGATTTTTCCTAAGTAGCTTAACAATCCAATTTTGCCCACAGACTCAGCCGGTGCAACGCACTGGTCAAAACCCTCGTGTACATTAGTATTGATGAATATCTATTTATTACTAATAAGTTCCAATGATTTTTTTAAGTAAAGAGCAGACAAGTATAATAAACAATATCTAAGGTGGTGTTTGTTTTCTAACATATACTTCTTAAAAGCCTTTTAACCTGACTCATTTAATTGTGGTCAGACATTTTGTAATCAAGTGTGTTTTTTTCTATGACCAAAGGCTAAACCTCTTACATAATAAGATGTGGAGAAGATGTCTTACTACCTCGTAATGTGTTTTAACTTTTTTTTCTTTTTTTCTTTTACCTTCTTTATTTTAATTTTTTTCTTTGATCTTTTTTTATTTTATATTATATATTTTCTCGTCTTTTCCTTTCCTATTGATAATACGTTTAGAGAGAATTACGTTGTTATTTTTTTCTAAATAAAAAATG
>BQNB010052962.1:12505-32459 GCA_026074375.1 Tanacetum coccineum
CAATTATTTAGCCAAGGTAAACTAACCGAGTTAACGAATGATACCAAAAACTGAACGATTACAAAAGTATAAGAAATTACACGTTGTCTTCTATGGATTGGAATGCGTTGCAAGACCTCTTCTACTCTTTTTCTCCTCTGAAAATCGACTTTTATGGTTTAAGTATCGAGAATATGATTTAGCACACTTAAAACTCATTTTTGAGTTTCCTATTTATACTGTCTGGAAGTCGGTTCGATACGGCGTATCTAAGGGATTAGATACGGCGTATTGGAGTTTCTTGGAGTAGGGACCATGCTTGATATCTTCCAGAATCTTCACATACTAAATATCCAATACGGCGTATTGGTTGTCAGAATCATTAATCTTCAAAATATCTTCATTTAAGCTCCAGAATGCGCGCCTTTTGCCAATATTCACCAAGTACTCCGTAATTACTGCAATTCTCATATATAAACGATTAAGTAACAATTCTTTGCAATAATTATACAAAATGAGTTAAATACATGGGATAAATGATGCTATAAAATAGACGTTATTTGATGTCATCAAATATCCCCCCACTTGAATCCTACTTGTCCTTAAGTAGCCTTTAGAAGTTTATAAAAATGTATCCCTAAGGATATTTTCAAAGGCGTACGGTTGATCATTCTACAATCTTTCACCAGAAGTACCACTCCAACAAGGCAGCTGAAGCACACATACATGGTCGTAACGACGGAATAGACATGTGTGTTCGATCACATCCTCATTCGAATTTAACCAATGGCTAGGATGAAGAATTATATAGGGTAGGAACCTTCTAACTTTCACCAAAACTCGTAAACCAACAAGGTAGCTAAGACATGCATACATGGTCGTAACGACGGAATTGACATGCACGCTCGAACAATTCCTCATTCGCGTAAAACCAGCGGCTAATCATCAGGTGAGAGGGAAGTAAATTGTTGTTAAATAAAAATCAAGATACAAATAGATTAAGACTAAGATACAAGTTGCTAGACACTTTTTCCCAACCATTACCATGACAAAGACACGAGTATTTATAACATCTTGATCATTGATCAAAAACAACAACCTAAGTTGGCGTTCCCGTAACGGTCAACTTCCTAATCATCCCAAAATTTTACATACTCTACAAGGTAAGTGGCGATATCTTCCACTTTGTATAATACCCTACATCGTTTATTTTTTAGACGTATCAATGAATAATCAATCCTTCGTGTAATTCCTTTGGTAATTCCTTTGCGAAACGATTATCTTCAAACTTTCTTCTCTTTCTTTTTTGTTGCATTTTTCAAATTTTTTTCAAATTTTTTTTCAACTATATATCAAACTCGAAGTAGTTTCACCATCTTCACGATCATAATAATTCCGCATAATTCCTTTGATAGTTTCTTCATTCTTCAGACTCACCATTAATTGTGATGGTAGTAAAATCACATGAGTTTTGACTATAATATACATTACTATTTGCAATGTGCAAATTTCCAACCGCACCAAAGATAGAAAATGACACAAGACTCGGAAAATACAAAATTTACACTTTAAGCAACTAGCAACTAGCAACTGTAAATTAAACTTAATCTAACAGGGTAGGTTAAGGTGTGAGGGTGTAACAAAACAAATAGTTAGTGTAGTTCCTAAAGGATTGGCTCTACGGGTTGTTCTAGTGGATATTCACTCTAAAGATGAGAGTGGAAAAGGGTTTAAACTGGAGGTTAACTAACCGGTGTAGTTAGTTAATAAGTAACATGTAAAGGCGATTTGGGTGTAATCCTAAAATTTACCAATTTAAACAAGTTACTCCAATTAAATCCATAATACTTATTATTGTGATCTCGGGTGATATACCAAGCCAAGTTCTAAAGTCTACAACATCACCGGCACACACATATTTTGTGAAAATTTTAGGTAAACATTTAGAAACGGATAGGCTAAATTCTCACAATATCTAACAAGTGTTATTGTGTGCGGGTTATGTGACACCCATGATTTGAGCAGGTTAGTCATACCTTTAGAGTTGGCTAAGTGTCTATACGTGTTATATGTGTGTGCTAGGTGGCTTTATCTGTGTGCATGATTATCATTCCGAGGTGCGTGTTCATCTCATTTTAGAATGGGTTTGAGATATTAAGGGTTATTTCCATTTTGTTTAGGTGTAGTGACAATGGAAATGAGTGACGTGTTTGCATGCATTGCTACGTCAATTTGTGGATAATTATGTGTTGGATTATTATGGAAAGTATGTCATAATGGAAGTGAATTAGGTTCGTGAAATATGAGAATTAGTAATGAACTTTCTAAATATAGAAAGTATTTTTGAAAATGAAAGTTATAAATAGAAAGTTAGTATTTAGTTTTTCATGCAAAAGGTTTACCAATTTTACCAAGGCTTTTGTAAGAAATTAAGGTAAAGACTGTGGATACGGCGTATCAAATGAATGAATACGGCGTATTCACAGTACTGACAATAATGTATTTAAAGCACAATAAAAATAAAGACTGATAACGTCCAGACAATCAATACACCGTATGGTATGGGGCGGATACGCCGTATTGATGTCTGGGAAGACAGACTCGATAACAAAATTAAATAACAATCCGGGTTGTCTCCCGGGAAGCACTTTTGTTTACAGCGAAGTCTTTAAGTTAGACTTTTCTTCAGCTTCCTTTTTATTCCATCTCATGCACGCTAATGTGCCCGCGTGTGAGCCATTCTTCCATCTTCGCTTTTCGAATGTAATCGGGTCCTAGATTGAAAAATCCTTTATAGAACCCCTTAAGCTTTTGGTATGCATGCGAGAATCCATTTTTCTTATCTTCCTCACTTACCTTCAGTAATGGTGGGATCTTGTTACATTGCTCATTAGTGTGGCGTTTAAACCTCGGATGTGATTGCACCATTTGGTAAGTTACTTCATCATCACCATTATAAAGGGTAATTATCCCTTCGAACCGTTTTGTTTTAATTCCAACTTCAATAAGAATGGTTCGACAAAAATAACATCGCCCATTCCTTTATCACGATAAGCATCCATATCCTCTAAAACTGCAAAATCAGTCATAACATAAAAAGTTCCAACAAAGATAGGCGCATTCATTAAGGCTCCTACAACATTATCCCCTTTGTATACCATCTTATCTTTTATTATAGAATTATGAATCTTTTTAGACATCATGTTGACATACAATAATGGGAAAAAGTTAATGTGAGTAAATTCAAATCCTATCATGCATGAAAACTTAAAGTTGTGGGCACAATCAATAAGGATTTTCTTATTTTCATCACAATAACTAGGGTAATCATCAATTCCAGTATCAAGATCTTCATTCCTAGTTCTAAATTCCCATCGACCTTCAACCTTCCCTCAATGGTGGTCATCAAATATCTCGGAGGTAATTAGTCGGAAGCGATCTGATTTTCTCCTAAGCCAATGGTTCATTTAGATCATTTATTTCAATGTAATCTTCCAAGAAAGGGTCTAATGATCTTTTTAACACCAAAGTCTTTCCTATTAGCCTAGCTTCTAAATAAAGTTCCATTCTTTCTCTCAAACTTAGCACGTAGACCCTCTTAATTAAACTACTAGCATATTTAACACTTGTGAAAATAATCTTTTCTTCCCCAACTCTTAAAGTAATCATTCTTTTGTAAACATCAATCTTAGCACGGGCGGTAGACAAAAATAGTCTTCTGAGGATCAAGGGCACTTTGATATCCTCGGGCATATTAAGAATTATAAAGTCTACTGGGAAAGTAAATTTTCCAATTTCTACTAGTACGTTTTTTGCTATTCATTTTGGATAATTCACAGTCCTATCTGCCAATTCCACTATCAACCTAGTGTGAGCTAATTCGTCTAATCCTAAGTTAAGGTAGGTCGAGAGAGGCATAACACTAACGCTAGCTCCTAAGTCAACAAGGGCATTGTCAAAACAAACATTATTAATAAAGCAAGGTAAAGTGAAACTTCCTGGGTCTTTCTCCTTTCGGCGTATCATGTCTTTGATATGTGAAGCTCCATAAGCTTTCGCAAATTTTGGTCCATAGTTCCCTTCTTCATCTTCACAGCAATGATTATCCAAACGACTTGGAAAAGGAACCGTCATTTGTCTTGACTTGTACAATAGTGTACTGTTCTGTCCAGTGGATACGGCATATTAGGTATATCTAATATGGCGTATCAAGTGTGAATCAGCTCCAATAGTCGTAGAAATCGACTTGACTTGGTCTCTTGGGTTCGTTTCAGTTGAGCTTGGTAGGCTTCCAAATCCTCTCTCCTATAGTACCTTACTCATTTGTCCGATTTGTATTTCCAATGTTTTAATTGATGCTCCTTGGTTCCTTATGGCGGCATCTGTCGAAGCTCGAATTTATTTGATCAGGTTGGAATTATATTCGTGTCTCTTTGCTGATTCACTCATGAATTTGCTCAGGGTATCTTCCATAGATTGCCTTCGTATCTTGTAACGAAAGGATTGCGTGTTCCTATTTGATAGTACCACACTGGAGCTGTTGCTCTATATACCCCTCCTTGAAAAGGTCTACCAAATTACGTGTAGTAAGCCTCTTCTAGGGTTTTCCCTTCTTCTTTTTGTGGGCAATCTTTGGTGTAATGGGGTCCTTTGCATTGTTCGCATCTAACTTGAGCAGCATACACTTTTTCATTCACCTTCTTGATCTCTCTTCCAAGATTGTTCAGTTGTGCTTGTATAGCAACTAATCCGTCAGAATTCTTAGTACTTCTTCCTCTAGATGTTCCATTGTGCCATTTTTGAGAGTATTCAACCATTTCTTGGATGGCTGTCTTAGCATCTGCAACAGTCTTAGTTGGAACAACACCTCTTGAGTCAAGAATTTGTAGTGTTGGAACATCCAACCCATTGTAGAACAAAATTACTTCCCGCATTTCAATCAAATAGTGTTGAGGACACTTCATCAAGAGTTTTTTAAAGCGCTTCCATGCTTGATAAAGGGTTTCATCTGGCTCTTGCTAAAAGTTGTTGATTTCCTCCATTTTTTTCGCAGTTCGACCAGGTGGGAAATATTTGTTCAAAAACTTACTTTTAAGATCTTTCTAAGTTTCGATTAAACCAGTTGGTTCGTTTCTTAGCCAATGACTTGCGGCTCCAGTTAAGGATATAAGGAAGACTCGGAGCATTAGTTGATCCACAGTGATGTTAGGAACATGGAATAAGTCAACTATTTCGAGAACTTTCTCAATGCGTTCATTTGCATCTTCATTGTACGAATCACTAAATGTGTTTTCTCGAAGCTCCTTAAGAAATTGGCCTTTCACTTCAAATTGATCTTTGTTATTAATTTTAGGCCTAGCTACTCCCGATCCATAGTCAGTTCGGGTCTTGCTCATGTATTGCTCCATGGTTTCCACCATTGCTTCCGCTTCTTCTTCCTCCGAGTATTCTTGATCAGAAAGTAGATTGAAATCAGGCGATCTCAATTTGTCAAGACTTAGAGTCTTGAAGTGTCTCCTGGATGATCAAAATTCTCGTTCAGGTTCTTTGTAAGGTGTAAAAAGTTCATTCGTAGAACTCCTTGTCATGCACTATCTGAAACAATGGATAAACAATCAGTAGGATTTGTTCCGAAGGAAGCTAAAAAAAATTGGCACGAAAATCAAATATTTCAGTTTCTGTTCCAATGATCTGATAGCCGAACCAAGGAAGATGGATTACGCCGTATAATCAGTTTGGATGAAATATGTTGTACTTGGACACAGAAACTGATACGCCGTATCAGATGGGAATTGGATACGCTGTATTCAACTGTCGACCCGAAACAATGTATTAAGAAACCACTTAAATCGCAAACGAATTAACACAAATTAATACAAGGGGGGGATGGGCCAAACAATTAAAGACAAATATATAAAATTTACAGAATATACAATAATATACACTTAATCTAAATTACACTAAATCCTAAGGGTTAGATCTAATCTAATGTTAAAAACCAAAATATCAAATACAAATCAAGATTAATTTTCACTCCCCGGCAACGGCGCTAAAAACTTGATGTGCTATCGTTGATAGTATATTTAAGATGATTCAAGTTTTAAATTTATATTTTGCCGATTAAACTAAAAACAACACTTTAACGGGTAGTATACCCGATCGGTAGTAGTTTCGTGGTAAGTAGGGTGTCGGACACTTGAAGCAAGGTTAAATCTCTCAAATATCTTGGTTATCTAATCTATGTTAATTCTATTCTAAACCTATGTTAAACATATGTCAGTCTAAATTCTAATTCTAACGGGAAAAAGGGGGTTTTCTGCCTGAGAGATTGGCACTTTGGTTGGTGACTACAATCAATTCAAGGCACTGTTACCCACGCAAGCTAATTAACAAAAGATGAAAAAGCAGTCGGACCTTATATAAGAAAACTGTATTAACCATTATTAATCCGATTAGAACGTTGATTTGTTTATTTAGTGCAATGCTTTCTTCTCTCGAGGTGGCATATCATTCTTAAGACTTAGGTGTTACATCATCTTAAGACCTAGACACATTAATTCTATCACAATTAAAGCATCTGCATAAAGCATCCTTATTTGCTGATTATAATCTATCATAGGGATTAAAGCAATGGTGATCTTGTTAAATCCTAGCTCATAGAGACTTTACCCACTTACCGCTTAATGGAAATCTATACACTAGTAGTCCATTTGTCCAACTATCCAATGGAATCAGAACGTTACTTGTTGAATTATCTAGGTCACCTGCTAGTCAACACGATCAATAAACCATTAACAATATCCAATTAACTAGTTAAGCCCGAAGCGTATCCTAGACACATACTTAGAAGGACAATATTTGTGTAACTATAATTCTAGATGAATAAATTACTATATGGAGAGCTATCCCGGACTCTAGATCTACTTGGTCCACTTCACTAGATCCAGTTGAATGATAGGTCGCATACAAAAGGGCGTAAACAAGTTTAAATTGATAAACATAAGCAAGCACTTAACGATAAATCAAGAAATCGAGATAAACAAATACCAAACATTCAAATCTTCATAATAATGGCTAATACCCGAAGGTATTAGCCTTCAAACGTCATAATAAATACAAGAGCAATTATTTAGCCAAGGTAAACTAACCGAGTTAACGAATGATACCAAAAACTGAACGATTACTAAACTATATGGAATTACACGTTGTCTTCTATGGATTGGAATGCGTTGCTCGACCTCTTCTGCTCTTTTTCTCCTCTGAAAATTGACTTTTGTGGTTTAGGTATCGAGAATATGATTTAGCACCCTTAAAACATGTTTTTGAGTTTTCTATTTATAAGGTCTGGAAGTCGGTTCGATACGGCATATCCAAGTATTGGATACGGCGTATTGGGGATTTCTTGGAGTAGGGACCACGCTTGATATCTTCTAAAATATTATATTGATTCCATATCTTGAATATGGCGTATTGGTCTTCAGAATAGTAATCTTCAAAATATTTTCATTTAAGCTCTAGAATGCGCGCCTTTTGCTAAGGTTCACCAATTACTCCATAATTACTGCAATTCTCAAATATAAACGATTAAGTAACAATTCTTTGCAATAACTATACAAAATGGGTTAATAACAAGGGATAAATGATGCTATAAAATAGACGTTATTTGATGTCATCATCCACTTACACCCTTTACGAACAATATCTTTAACCGAAAGGAAACTACGCCATATATAGCTTGGTCGGTACCCAATCTTTGCATCAAAGAAGCTCGATCTTAGGAAATAGCATGCCTTAAGAATTCTTGCTGCCAATGTTGTCGGGGATGTGATCAAGCGCCAGACTTGCTTTACGAGAAGTGATCTATTAAACAATCCCAACTGGCGAAATCCAAGGCCTCCTCAAAACTTTGATATGTACATTCTTTCCCACTTACACCATTAGATTGGGTTTTCTTTAACCCCGTCCCCCACCAATATATGTTAAGAGACTTATGGATATCATCAATTAAGTTGCCTAGAAGTAAAAAGATATTCATAATATACATAGGCATCGCTTGCGCTACCGACTTAATAAGAACCTCTTTTCTGGCAATCGATAAAGTTTTCTCCTTCCACCCACCAAGTTCCTTTTTATTTTATCTAGAATAGCTTCAAAAACCACCTTCTTAGATCTCCCAATGACTAAGTGTTTGACAAGTTGTACATTCGAGATCAACTTCCTTGTTTCTCTCGAGTTTAGACAACTTTTCTTTTAACTCACTGATGACATCAAATAACGTTTATTTTATAGCATCATTTATCCCATGTAATTAACCCATTTGTATGATTATTACAAAGAATTGTTACTTAATCATTTATATTTGAGAATTGAAACAATTATGGAGTACTTGGTGAAACTTCACTAAAAGGCGCGCATTCTGTAGCTTAAACGAAGATATTTTGAAGATTACTGTTCTGACAACCAATACGTCAAATCATCATGGAAGAATACCGCGTAAAAATTCTGTGCCTACCTTTCACTAAGACTCACGTAGGATGGTGAAACCACAATAATCAATACGCCATATCCAGAGAAGACCAATACGCCGTATTAGAGATATAGTATGTGAATATTCTGAAAGATATCAAACGTGGTCCCTACTCCAAGAAACACCCAATACGTCGTATCCAACACATTGGATACGCCGTATCGACACAGACTCTAGAACTTATAAATAGAAAACTCAAAAACGAGTTTTAAGTGTGTGCTAAATCATATTCTCGATACCTACCATAAAATTTGATTTTCAGAGGAGAAAAAGAGCAAAAGAGGTCTTGCAACGCAATCCAATCCATAGGGAACAACGTGTAATTTCTTATACTTTTGTAATCATTTAGTTTTTGGTATCATTCGTTAACTCGGTTAGTTTACCTTGGCTAAGCCATTTCTCTTGTATTAATTTTGATATTTGAAGGCTAATACCTTCAGGGGTTTTAGCCATTATTATGAAGATCTAAATATTTAGTTTTTTATATCTCGATTGCTTAATTTATCGTTGATTGCTTGTTTATGTTTATCAATTTATACTTGTTTACGTGCTTAAATATGCGACCTATCATTCAACTGGGTCTTGTCCTACATATTTAATGCGCGCACAACTTCTGTGTTGTTTGGGCGTAGGCTAAGAGTTCGGGATAACTCTCCATATGCAATTTTATATAATAAAGAATCTTAGTATCACAATATTGACCATCTTTACCCTTTGATTGTGAGCTTAGTCGAGCTATAAGTAACCACACTTGGTACCAATGAGTACGTTCTAATCAATTGGTAAAGACTCGGATAGTGGACTACTAGTATATAAAGAGCCGTTAAGCAGTAAGTGGGTAAAGTCTCTATGAGCTAGGGTTTAACAAGATCACCATTGCTTTAATCCCTAAGATAGATTATAATCAGCAAATAAGGATGCTTTATGCGGATGCTTTAATTGTGTCAGAATTAATGTGTCTAGGTCTTAGGAATACGTCCCGCCTAAGTTTTAAGAATGATATGCCACCTCGAGATAAGTAATCATTGCACTGAATAAACAAACTAACTTCTAATCGGATTAATATGGCTAATACAGTTTTCTATCTAAGGCCTTGACCGCATCTTTATCTTTTGTTAATTTTGCTTGCGTGGGTTAAAGTGTCTTGAATTGATTATAGTCACCACCAAACCCGTGCCAGTCTCTCAGGCTGAAACCCCCCTTTTACCTGTTAGAATTAGGATTAGAACTAACATAGGATTAGCATAGGTTTGACTTAGATTAGAATTAACTTAGATTAGTAAACCAAAATATTAATAAATTGAGAGATTTAACCTCGCTTCAAGTGTTCGACACCCTACTTACCACGAATCTACCACCGACCGGGTACACTGCCCGTTAAAGTGTTGTTTTTGGTTAAGTCGGCAAAATATAAATTTAAAACTTAAATCATAAAAATATACACCACACAATGACACATCAATTTTTTGGCGCCGTTTGCCGGGGATTTGAAAATTAAATCTGTGATTTTTATTTATATTTTGGTTTTTAGCATTAGATCTAACCCTTAGGATTAAGTATAGTTTAGGATAGTTTATAATCTTGTTTGTTTATTATGTTTGTGTGATATGACGTATTCAGTTCACTGAATACGACGTATTGGTTATTTAACTGCCTTTCTAGTAAGTTTATTTCAAGATGAATGATCCTAACATGACCATGGAAGAATATATCAAGCTTGAAGAAGAAAAAGCTCGTAGGCGTGGTCGGGTGTTTAACTGGCAAACTGCTATGGGAAAATCAGGGTTGATGACGATCTTCATGAACTTAGCTCTGTGGAAGCTGAATTCCCAGCTATAATCATTAACGATGCCTTTGCACCATAGGATGAACTTCAGTGCAAATCTCAAGTAAGTACTCCTGTCAACGATGAAATCAACTTTAGAATATCATTTGACGAATCCGATGATGAGGATTACATAATAATTTACGACAAAAACTCGTTTTCTTATAAAATTATTTCTGTCAACGATTTAAAAACGGATTCAGAAAATGATAATGAAAAAGTCATGCCTTCAATTCCATCACCTGAGCCTACGACCAGTTATATTGATGATTTAGACTTCTTTAAAGATTTTGAAAAGGAATTTCCAGCCATTGTTTACAATGATGCTCAAACGTCTAAATCAGATTTATTAACTGAACCGACCTTAAACCCTCAACATATCGATAAATTCAATTTAAATAATGAGACATCATTGCCCGAATATGATGAAGAGTAACAAAACATTCTGTACTTTAATGATCTATTCCCTTTCAACGTTATTCATCCCAATGATTTAAAATCGGATGAGGACAATGATAATAATGAATTCAATATAATACATTCTTCAGAAGGTAATGAAATTATACATGGGTATGGATACAAGTTGCGATACAATAGATAAAATTTTCAATGAGGAAAGCTTTGTCTTGGAACTTAATGTGAATATCGTAACTTGGATTTATCTTTTCAACGGGATGCTATTATGCTTTATTATGAATTTATGCTTTATTATAAATTTGTATGTGCCGTTTGGCATTCCGTTCGACCCTAAGCGGTATTATAAGGATGGTGATTATGCGATAATGTTGCGGAGGCCAAGGTACGTTTTCTTTGCTTTATTTTAGAAAAATTGTTCTCCAAGAAAGGATACGATGTATTAGGGTAAAACCTATACGGCGTATCTACTATTTTAATTAAAGTTGACTCTCAATTCGCCAATACGGCGTATTAACCTTACCTCTATACGGCGTATCGAGTTTGGGTATAAAAACCCAATCAATACGTTGGATCTGATTTTACTACACACTTTCACTCACACACATACACAAAATTTTTACCAAACCAAATATTGGAGATCATTTGTTATCGTGATCATACACTCTTTTATCTCAATCCTACGGTAAGTGTCTCACCCCTTACTTTTCTTTCAATTTGCTTTTTCGAATTTGAATTAGGATTAGGGTTTTGAAAATTAGTGTTGTGTTTGTATTATGAATGAATGCTTTATTCCCCCTGAATTAGACTAGGAAACTTTGAGCGTTTTGATTAGGTTAAAATGGGTAAACTGGGGTAACCCCCTTTTGTTTTCATACTGCATAATCAATACGGCGTATCCACTCACATGGATACAGAGTATTGACAATTTTTACCCAACTTTAAAACATCAATACGGCGTATTCATTAAATTAAATACGGTGTATTGATGAGAATGGGATCCTAAATCTTAAAACCCATACGCTGTATTGACTAAAAAATCTATACGGTGTATTGAAATATTGATCCCTATACGGCGTATCCATTCTTGAATATGTCGTATCTATAACACCCCGTGTTTTAGGGTCATTTACGACGTCAATAAATTAACTATGTATATATAGTATTGTACGCGTTTGCTTTTAAATCGTAATCGTTAAGTTAAATTGCGTAAGCTAAAAATAATCATTCAATGTAAATGGGCATCAAACAATTAAATATTTACATCAAGAAAGTGTTAAGTAATTATTTTGAGGATAATTATTAACTTTGTTCATTGTATTTTTATTGGTTACATAAAACGTTTACGTTTTGCGATAAAATACATTTAGGCATACCCGGAACCACCAAAACTTTTCTACGCTTCAACAAATACCAACAATTATATCCATTACTCAAAATTCACAAAATAACATCACATATATACATATAAAATTAGATATGGATGGATATATACAAAGATATTATCATAGAAAATACTACTCCTTGTTTTCATAGGATAATCTCTAATTTTAGGAACCATGGCTTATTTTTCTTACTAGCTCTAATAGTAAACTTGACCACTATTCCCTTAAATCCCTCAATATGTCTTGGAATTCCTTAATCATTCTTTGACTAGTCTTCTTGGTACATAAGGCTAGTGCAAGTAAGAAACACATACACTTCCATTTTACTAAGTGAACTCTTTCTCCCTTTTCCTTCCTAAAACCCACGACAACATCACACACACCTACAAAATCCATACAACCATTATCTAAAACATTTTCACACATTCCTACATGATATCTAAGATAACCTAAGGTAATTTGAAGGTTTGGTTTAAGGTTTACAAGGGTTAATTAAGCAAGAAGCAAGATTAGGGTTTCATTGGTTTTTAGGGTTTTCAAGTCTTGCAAGTTAGGGTATGGTTGCTAAAAAAGGGTTTAGCTTTTGTTGTTCATCACCACACATCATATTAAGGTCATCTAAAACTCTTAATATCTTTACTTTTATGATTTTATGCATATATATGTTCTATGTAGCAAAATCACCATTTAGGATACTTTTGAACATGTAAAATGGGTTTTTACTTGTGATCATTGTTTTATGAACTTTTACATATGTTATGAACTTTTACATATGCATACCGGGTTACTACTAGGATATCGATCAGAGATGAGCCACCTATACCATTTTGGTATGATACAGAGGTTGCCAGACTCCTTGTTATACCTACTCCACCACCATCACCACTTTCCTCATGGTCATCACCACTACCTTAGATTCCCTCACCACCACTACCAATATCATCTCCACTACCTGTTAGTCCTATTTGTTCGTTGGGTTATCGAGCTGCGATGATCCGGCTGAGAGCTAAGGCCCCCTCTACTTCCCATTCACCACCGCCACATATCATACTCTCCTACACCAGAGCAGATACACCACCATCAGGGATACCACCACTTTTACCCATACCGCTACCTACTGCATCGCCACCTTTGCATCTACTCTCTACTTACCATAGAGCAGACAGACCCGAGGTTACCTTACCGCCTCGGAAGAGGTTAGGTATCGCTCTCGGTCCGAGATATGAGGTAGGAATGAGCTCGTTTGCCCCCACTACTAGACCTCCTGGAGGTATTAGGGCAGACTATGGTTTTGTTGCTACCATGGATAGGGAGATTATGCGGGATCTAGAAAGAGATGTCGGTTATGGGATCACTGGCACTTAGGATGAGATGCTGGTAGACACGCCAGGGGCACCAGCGACTGATGACACATAGTTACGTCGATGGATGACAGAGTTTACCACTAGGGTTAGGCAAGACACAGACGAGATCTATATGATGTTGGATGATGAGCAGTCTGAGCGACAGTTGATGGCTGGTCGTCTCAACATGTTGTATAGGGATAGGCGTGCACATGCTCGTACTGCTAGGCTCATGGAGGCTGAGGCGAGGATGTCTCGAGAGGCTTGGGGACGATCCATGGATGCGAGTGACCTTGCGCATGCAGAGGTTATATCATTACGTACTCAGGTGGTAGCACAGCAGGCAGTGATTACAGAGTTACAGGCAGCGGACCGCAGGAGATAGGCAGCGATTACAGAGTTGCTAGCAGCAGACCGCAAGAGACAGGCACAGCTCATTGAGTCACTAAAGCTGTTGAAGAGACTTCAGACCCAAATGACAGAGTTCGAGAGGTAGCAGGGACCCGCTAAAGGTCCTGCACAGCCAGATGCACCAGAGGAGGCTGGTAGCAGTTCATAGATCATGTTATGGCTAGTTATTTTGTACAGCCTACTAAGTATTACGGGTAATTCCCGACTAGTATGGCTTTAGGTTGTATATCATGTTTTTCAGTGTAAGCAAGTGGGACAACTCAATTCACGATATAAGTGTTTGATAAGTAGCGTAACCCATCTGAGCCATTAATCATGAATTGTTAATCTACTGTTGTGAGCGCGAAATGTTATAAATTGATTATTTGGATTGGACATGCGTTCGGGTGATTAGCTATCACGGGGACAAACGAAAGTATACCATGTCGGACATGGATGTTGGGGTTAGAACATTCAACACGGGCAATGTTGGCAATTATATATTGCATTTATTACATAGTCGAGCTTTAGCTGTCATGGAGCTTGGGAAACGTTATTACATTTTATGATGTTGCTTTGTTGCATTATCTATGGGGAAATCTTGCGGTCCTACATTATACATTTTATAAACCTATGAATTCACTCAACAATATGTTGATGTTTTAAGCAATGTTTTTCAGGAGATCAATAAGCACGAGGTGCAAGGGATACATTGGTGGTCTTATATTTTGGATGTCATATGCAATGAAAGATTGGGTGCATTACCATTTTGGAGATAATTGTTATTGAACTTAATAATCTTGTATTCTTGAAAAAATGAACTTGTAAAGCTTAAGGATTTTTGTAACAACACTTTTGCTCAAAATCCAATGTATCACCTTTTAAACGGCTTTGGATTGGTCTTCTTATATTAATCTTGTGTTATTGATCTATGAAGTACCACCCCCAACCCATATTCCGCTGCGACCCAATTTGGGGGTGTTACAGATTGGTATCAAGAGCCAAGGTTATAGAGAACCAGGTCAAATGTTTTTGTTGGACTATAACCGTTTTCAAACATTGCATTCATACAAAGGGATTTTCATGGGACATATATACATACACTACTTGTTGCATTAGTTGGTTAAGACTAGATGCGTTTAGGATTCATATACATGTTATGGTATAAATGTATATTACAATAAGAGTCTTATATTAAATACTAATATAAGCTATTTTTTTATTTTCAGATACAATCACTCTGTCAGATTCTGAGGATTCCACGGTTATACACTGCTGTGTCCAGGCCCATTTGGCGGATTTGGCAGATATCGGATTCACTGTGAGTACGATGGACCACCCGTGATGATAGAGGACCCATATGCCTATGTGCTAGCTGCTTTTCAGGCCCTGCCATCTCCTCATTATGTGTCGGGTCCTGAGTACCCACCTTTACCAGAGTTTGTTCTGGAGCCTGTATACCCAGAGTTTATGCCATCAGAGGATGAGATACTTCTAGATGTGGATCAGCCACTTCCCGATGCTGTCTCACCTATGCTGATTCACAGGCTATGTCCTGAGTTAGATCGGAGGGGTCCAGAAAGGAGGATGATGATGAGTTCTGAGGAGATCTCCTTTTGATTATCCTGCGACGGAGGAGTCGATAGGCGATGATGAGGATGATCATCTGATATGTCCGGAGTATGCGGATGTTGATATTAAGGGGGATGAGGGAGGGAAGGAGCAACCAGCTCCTAACGACTCTTACTAGTGTTGATTTACCAGCTGTGATCAGGCCCCATCTGTTAAGAGGTGTGCCGTTCTGAGACCGGACGATTCTGCGGCCAAATAACCCCCATATTGCTTGAGGGGTTAACTACTAGGATTTTTATCGATCCGAGATGAGCCACCTACACCATTTTGGTCTGATACGGAGGTTGCCAGACTCCTTGCTATACCTACTCCACCACCATCACCACTTTCCCCATGGTCATCACCATTGCCTCAGATTCCTTCTCCACCACTACCCTGATCTATACCACTTGCACTAATCAACACCGCTACATATTACATCTCCCATCACTTACATGCTAGCCCTATTTATCACTTAGGATACGAGCTGCTATGATCCGGATGAGAGCTGAGGCCACATCTACTTCCTATTCACCACCGCCACATTATCATACTTCCCCACACAGAGCAGATACTCACACTCGTAAGGTACCCCACAATCGGGACCACCCACAATTTTTTACACATACGCTACTTATCTTCATCACCACCTTTGCTTTACTCTCTACTGGACCGTAGAGTGACAGACCTAAGGTTACCTTACCACCTCAGAAGAGGTTAGGTATCGCCCATAGGTCCGAGATATGAGGTAGGAGAGAGCTCGTCTGCCCCCACTGCTAGACCTCCTGGAGGTTTTAGGGCAGACTATGGTTTTGTTGCTACCATAGACAGGGAGATTATGCGGGATCTAGAGAGAGATGTCGGTTATGGGATCTACCGAATTCGGTTGAGATGCGGTAGAAATGCCAAGGGGAACCGCGACTGATGACACACAGAGCGATATCTGAGTTACCACTAGGGTTAGGCAAGACATAGACGAGATTTTTTTATCTATATGAGGTTGGATGATGAGCAGTCTGAGCGACAGCTGATGGCTGGTCGGCTCAACATGCTGTATAGGGATAGGCGTGCACATGCTCGTACTGCTAGGCTCATAGAGGCTGAGGCCAGGATGTCTCGAGAGGCTTGGGGACGATCCATGGATGCGAGTGACCTTGCGCGTGCAGAGGTTATGTCATTACGTACTCAGGTGGTAGCACAGCAGGCAGTGATTACAGAGCTACAAGCAACGGACCGCAGGAGACAGGCGGCGATTACAGAGATGCTGGCGATAGACCGCATAAGACAAGAGCAGTTCATAGAGGCACTAAGACTACTGAGGAGACTTCAGACTCAGATGATAGAGTTTAAGAGGCTGTAGGGACCAGCTAAAGGTCCTGCACAGCCAGATGCACCAGAGGAGGCTGGTAGCAGTTCCTAGATCATGTTATGGCTAGTTATTTTGTATAGCCTACTAAGTATTACGGGTAACTCCCGGCTAGTATGGCTTTAGGTTGTATATATTTATTTTTATCTTATAAACTAATCGTTTGTTATCTTTTTGTATCTGAAACCCAATCATGTATGTTTTCTAATTATATTGGAATGGTGGTATTATGTCTGTCTGTAATCGAAGTCAAATATGCACTTAGAAAATTACACGTATGGATGTGCCAATCATAATTACGTCGAGCTGGCGTGAGGTTCTGATTATTTTTGCTTTATAGTGCGAACTTTAATCAGTTGTATATTTCACTGTGTGTTGTGATCTCTCATTTTACTTATTGTGTATATGTCATGTCATGGGTTATGAATTTTACAAAAATCTAAATGGGATTATATTTTTCTTGTGATTTGAAGATAATGGCACCAAAAAGAGCCACGAGGTCAAACACAGCCCCAGAAACAACCAACACCACATCTGTCACTAATGCCCAGCTTCAGGCAATGATTAACCAAGGCGTTACTGCCGCTTTGGCAGCACGTGATGCTGACACAGAATTACAATAGCAATGATAGCCATATTTCTGAGCGGTGTTAGAAGGACAGAACGAACTGCCCGTGAATGTACTTACACTGACTTTCTCAAATGTCAACCATTAAACTTCAAAGGCACGGAAGGAGTTGTTGGTCTATCTCAATGGTTTAAAAGAATGGAGTCTGTTTTCCACATCAGTAATTGTACAGTTGAGAATCAAGTCAAGTTTGCTACTTGCACTCTCCATTCAATTGCTTTAACATGGGGAAAAAAACACCTCATGTAAGACAGTCGGTTCATGGATGCCGCTTACGTATTTCCTTGGGAAAACACTCATTGAATATGATGACTGACAAAATATGTCCTTCAAAATGAAATCAAGAAAATGGAAATGGAGATTTGGGATCTAAAGGTGAAGGGTAGACTTGACAAGTTATACCTAACGCTTTCAGGAATTGGATTTGTTGTACGGGAGGATGTTTCCCGAAGAATCTGATAAAATTGTCTAAAATATGTGCGATGGCCTTCATGACATGATTCATGGGGAGTGTAGTGGTGTCAAACCACAAGACAATGCGTAGATGCAGTTGAAATCGCAACCAAAGATTATATGGATAAGAAAATCCGCACTTTTGCTGAACGCCAGACATAGAGTAAAAGGAAGTTTGAGGGCACCTCAATGAACACTCATAACCAACAACAACAACAGAACAAGAGGCAGAACATTGGCAGGGCTTACACTGCATGGACTGGTGAAAAAGATTACAATATGGGGGATCTAAACCCCTATGCTCAAAATGCAACTATCACCACGATGGTCCATGTGCTCCTAAATGCCACAAATGCAACAAAGTTGGCCATTTTGCCCGTGACTGTAGGAGTACGAAAAATGCCAATAATGCTGATAACCAGAAGGGCACTGGGTCAGGTTAGAAGCCTACTTGCTATGAGTGTGGAGTTTAAGGACATTTTAAGAGGGAATGTCCAAAGCTGAAGAACAACAACAACCGTGGTAACCAAGTTGGAGGTGGCAATGCTTCAGCCAAAAGTGCGTTATGCGGTGGGCAGCGGGGACAAAACACAGGGACTCTACGTTGTGAGGGTAAGTTCCTTCTAAACAACGCTATCCTCTATCTTATTTGATCGTCCGGTTCGATAGAAGGTTTTGTGTCTACTGCATTTAGCTCCCAAATTGATATCACACCAACTGCATTAGATCACTATTATGACGTTAAACTAGCCGATGGGATAATAATTTGGTTGAAACCACTATCACTAGGGGTTGTACATTTAATATCCTGAACCACCATTCAACTTAAAAATTAATGCCCGTAGGAACTGGTTGTTTCGACGCTATCTTTTGGTATGGATTGGTTGGTAAAGTACCAAGCAATCATTATGTGTGCCGAGAAGATCGTTCGTATCCCCTGGGGAAATGAAACTCTAATTGTTCACGGTGACAGAAGCAACCGGGGACACGAGGCTCGTCTGCACATTATCTTATACACAAAAAACACAAGAATACATGCTAAAAGGATGTCTAGTCTTTTTGGAAAACGTTAATACAAAGGAGACGGAAGACAAGTTGGAGAAGAAGCGACTTGAGTTGGTAAAGTACCAAGCAATCATTGTGTGTACCGAGAAGATCGTTCGTATCCCTTAGGGAAATGAAACATTAATTGTTCATGGTGACGGAAGCAACCGGGGACATGAGGCTTGTCTGCACATTATCTCGTACTCCAAAACATAAGAATAAATGCTAAAAGGATGTCCCGTCTTTTTGGCACATGTTACTACAAAGGAGGTTGAAGACAAGTCGGAGAAGAAGCGACTTGAGGACGTATCAATAGTTCAAGATTTTCCTGAAGTATTTCCTGAGGACTTGCCGGGTCTTCCTCTGACTCGACAAGTGGAATTTCAAATTGATTTGGTACCTGGTACTGCACATGTAGCACGGGCACCTTATCGATTGGCGCCTTCTGACTCGATAAGTGTTTTATGTGTGAGAAGGCTTGCATTTTCCATTACCTGTGTTTTGTCCATGTTTTGTGTGCTTTGTATTGTATGTCCAGGTATTCCCGGATTGTG
This sequence comes from Tanacetum coccineum, assembly GCA_026074375.1. NCBI lineage: Eukaryota > Viridiplantae > Streptophyta > Magnoliopsida > Asterales > Asteraceae > Tanacetum > Tanacetum coccineum. The sequence goes on from BQNB010052962.1 coordinate 32,025, forward strand.
AAGGCTCTCGATTCTGTCATTTTTAACTCGAGCTTCACATCCTCAGCTTCATTTTGGGAATTCAGTATCCAAATCTAATCGACTAACGTTTTATCTTGTGGCACACTTCATAAACGGCCTTAGATTTACGTAGAGCACCTTAAGTTAATCTTAGAGTTGCTTAAGAAAAAGGAGTTGTATGCTAAATTTTCCAAGTGTGAATTTTGGATTCCTAAAGTACAGTTCCTCGATCACGTGATTGACAGCCAGGGTATTCACGTGGACCTTGCCAAGATCAAATCCATTAAAGATTGGGCATCTCCTAAGTCACCAACGGAGATTCATCAATTTTGAGGTCTTGGTGGGTATTATCGAAGATTCATCGAAGGATTTTCAAAGATTGTCAAACCAATAACCAAGCTCACTCAGAAGAAGGTCAAGTTTGAGTGGGGTGAC
>BQNB010052963.1:0-40242 GCA_026074375.1 Tanacetum coccineum
TTTCAATTTTGAAGACATATATAATACTATTCTAAAAACAAAATTTTACACAAGGTATTTAAACCTTTTTTTAAAGATGATCTTCATTAAAAATGCACTACTACATACCACAAAAACGGATCAAGATCCTCTCAAGTTATGATCAAACATGATTAATCATGTTAGTCTTATTGTGAGAGTTAATGAATAAGTGGGCCTATGTTTTTTACTAAAAGAAAATGTTTTATGTACTTATCTTATTTGTGATTGGTGAACATGATCTACCATGTTTGACTATAACTTGAAATGATCTTGATCCCACAAAAACACATATGATCTACATCATACAACGATAAAAAGAGAAGAAAAAACCAAGAAGGTTCCGACACACAACCTAAACAACACCCGAAAGAACGCCACTCAAACTATTTGCCAAACGGCCAATGGAACTGATCGAGATACACCTTCTTCGGAAAACTTATCAGCATCATTATAATGCTCTCGCTTATCATGCGTGACCAATTTATTAGAACTCACAGATAGGAAAGCATCAATCTCGTGAAAGTGATGAAGCAATCTCCATGGCCTCTCATCCAAATGATTAACCCAAGACACCGCATTTAGAGAATCACTTTCAATAATAAGATGCAATGAACTAAATAATAAGGGTGAGAAAACAACCAAAAAAATCGAATAAATCGAAAACAATCGAATCGAACTAATAACATAACCGAATTTGCCAAAATTGAACCGAACCGAACTACAAATTCGGTTTTCGGGTTGAATATGGGTTTGACAATCTGAACCGAAAACCAAACTAAAAACCGAATTTATATAAATATATCGATAAAGTTGTACTTGAGTATAGGGGTGCTCACGGTCCGAAAACCAGACTGGACCGAAACCGAATTGGTCCAAAATGCCGGACTAAGGATCAGACCGAAATGGTATGGTCCGTTCCGGGTCGGTCCGGTCCGGTCCGGTTCGGTCTTCGGTCCGGTCCTACAAGGCATAATCATCGGGTTTTTTGTAAGACCGAACCGGACCGGACAGGACCGAGGACCGAATGTAACAAAAAGCATGGATCGAGGATCGGACCGAAATACGTTCGGTTCGGTTCGGTCTGATTTTCCGATCCGATCCGGTCGACGGTCCGATATGCTCAACCCTACTTGAGTATATCAACAAAGTGGTAATGAGGACATCCTTTATCGATATCAAAGTGTGTCACTATTAATAATTTTTAAAATAACTATAACTAAGAAGCGAAATATAAAGAAATACATATATGACACCAACATGATTGCAGTTATTAGTAAACAATCCATTTTAATTCATGAATCAACTCAAACATTATGAGTGCATTTAGTTTAATTGGTGAAAAACATCTTCGGTTTTCACAAAAGGTCTAGTATCTTAAACATTTTTACAATTTAATGCATTTGAGGTATATGTGATGTTTATAAAGCTTTTAAGAGTTTATGTATATTGGAAATAAGTTTATATAATCAAAAGATTAAAATTTAATGACATTGATGAATTATAAACCTTTATAGAAGTTTAACGTGATGGATGTCCTAAAAGCTAAATATCATTCAAATTTTTCGACATGTTTAATTAAGTAAATGAAACACAATATTGTAAAATGACGTTAAACTCAAGTTTTTATGAAGTTGCTTCGAGAAGCTTTTAATAACAACATATTACATCAATAAAAAAAAGAAAGGATATACACATGCTTATATCTTGAATACTACTAACTATACTTGCCATTAGAGATACAACAAATCAACTCTGATACATCACCTAAACATCAGGATGCAAACCAAATAAGCATGTTCACCTTAATTCGCCATATCATAACTCCATGACTACATTTTCTAAAATATGACACTCATATATCATTCAGCCAGCATCCACAATGATTTGTGATGACATATAATGTACACACAAAAGAACAAAAAGAAAGCCAAAAACAACAAAAGCGAGCACGGAATGGAAAAGACAAAATCAAATCAAAGTCAAAAGTCAATCCAAGTGAAGAAAATACAACTTAAGGGACTAAAACTGCCAAACCTCAAGTTGTATTACAAGAATTAAAAGACAAGGGTCAAAAATGCAAACCGGCCAAAGATTGCATTCAAGTTATATAACTTGAGGGGACAAAACTGCTACTTCCCCAAAAAGTCTTCTTTCCCGCCCCAAAACCCAGTTACAACTTGGATGTCTTCCCATACTTCCTGCCCTGCAAAACCACTCGACACCCTAGCCAAAATCATTTCATCCACCCTACCACTTCCCCCCAGCTGTATAAGTGCCATGTTGGCAATCCCACACCATTCTCAAAGTATTTTCAATGGCTGAGATTGACTCCAAAGAAGCACAAAAGTAATTGAAGGCTGTGATTTGCTTTATAATCCCCTCACACAACAAGCACACTTGGTTTTTGCTCTCACAAAAGAAGCACACGTGGCAAGTCCAAGAGATGAAGACTTCGACTATAAATATAGTTTTTTGTAAGCCTTTGTGCCATCTTAGTCTTAACTAGTTAGTCTTTAATTTTTAATAACTTAGCTTATTTCCAGTTCTTTTAAAACCATTTGTTTTTACAGCTTTTACTTTCAGCTTTGTAACACTTTCAAGTTTTAATGCAATTTGAGGTTTTAAGTTAATTTACAAGTGCCAAGTTTCTTAATTGTGTTGTTTTTGTGTTCAAAAAGCTATCAGTACAGCTTATTTATAAGCTGTTTTAATTAAGTAAATTTAAAAAGTTAAGAAGTTAAGAGAAAATCACTCTCAAATATACCACAGCTTATGTTATGGATGATAAGCCAGTTCTGGATGGGCTTATGGACTCTCACTAGCTTGTTTTATACAAGTTAGAGCTTGTAGATTCTTAGTTTAACCCTGTTTTGAGCAAGGGTTTGGTAAGTCTCTCTCTTTTCTTATATTTCTTATTTATTGCAGAGGTGCTTACTGTGCTTATTTATTACTTATCTTTGCTTATGAATGCTTTATTATGATGTTTAGTGCTTATCTTGCTTATTTGTTAGTTTAAAAGTAGTTTGTATCACTTTCTTAGTTAGTACTGTTAGTTAAAACTGTTAGTACTGGTGGTTTATTTTAGCTTATCAGCTTATTATTTCTGCTTATTCAAGATTTCCTTAGCTTTTTAGAGTAGATCAAACCATTTCCCTTTACTGTTTTTAGGAGTAAGCTTATACCTCCTGGTAGTTATAGTTCCTGCTGGTAGTGTTATAGTTCCTGCTGGTAGTGTTATCAAAACCTAATTTTATTTTTAGCCAGTTTACTGGAATTGAATAATGGGACTATTTTGGAACTACACTAGCTTGTTGTTTTATTATTGTGTTATATTACGTAGTATTAGCAGCTTTGTTGTTGAATCTAGTCTTTTCCCTGTTTTTTGAGCGATAAGGGTTTCCTTGTAAGTCCTTTCTCTTTTTTAAATTACATAATCTTTATTTTTGCAGTAAGAGGGAAGAAAGAAGAAAGTACGATGATAAAGAAGGAGCGCTGTATGAGCTTTTTGTTTTCTCGGTTGTTATTGTGCTTAGTATTTAAATGTAGGCTTTAATATTTGATTTTACGGGAATGGCGTTCAGTCATAAGGTGTTTTCAGTGCTTATATTGATTTAGTTGGTTAAGGTTATAATGTAGTTTGTGTATCACTTTCTCTGTTAGTTGTACTGTCTAGGTTTCAAAGTTTATATTGATTTATATAAATACTGTTTGCGGCTTAAATTCTGTTAGTAGTTGTAGGTATTGCTGTTGTTAACTTTTGGTACAGTCGTGAACTGTGATATAGCATAACTATATTTTAGTTAGTGACCTATTTGTTATTGCTAAACTTCTTGTTAGTTCTTAGTTTTAGTAGTTTTTTTTATAACTTTATTGGTATGGTGGATTTCTTTTTAGGCTTATTAGTTATTTTATTTTTGTTTTTATTTAAGATTCCCTTAGCTTTTTCTTTTATTTTGTTTTTAGAGTAGATTTTAGATTTTTTAGAGTAGAGATTTTTATAACTCATTTTCCTTTTACTGCCTTTAGGGATATATTAAGCTTTAATTTAATGCTTATTTTCCTTTTCCTTTCAATGTTATTTTCAATAGTATATCAATTGTAGCTTTTTTTTTTAATCCTTATTTATCAATTTATAGTCTTATTTTAGGTTCTTCTTGCTTTTTCTTGTTATCGGCTAATGGGTAGTGTTATTAGGGGATTGTTAAATACCGGTTTGTTTTATTTTTTAGTATATGAGTTTATTTATTGTTTCATTTTAAAAGCATTATCCAGTATAGTGAAGTAAGAAGAGTTTACTAACCTTTAGGATAGTTTAGATACCAGTACTAAGACTTATAACTTAGACCTAGTATTATCGCTCCAAGTTCAAGTTAAGTTCTCGTTTGTTGTTTCTGGTAGTTTCAGTATGTTAGTACTGTGTGGGTGTTCTGTACGTTTCTCCTTGTTTGTACTTTTAGTTTTTTATTGCATTTTTGTGATTTTGATTTGGCTGTATTTTAGAGTGTTGGCTAGTCTTAGATTATTTCTGATTTGCCTTTAAGCTTACTTTGAGCCTCGTATGTTTTAGTGTATGTAAGTTACACGTGTTTTACCATTATTTCTAGCTTATTTTTCTTGTGTGCAAATGCGTTATGTTTACTTTGGTATTTTTATGTGCATTTGCGTAGTTGTTTTTGCATAAAATTCTTTCCATTGGATTTTTAATCTTCAATCATTCAAGAGTACCTCTTGCGATTAATGATTTAGTTTCTTTTCTAGCCTCGTTGGGGTTGGGACTGGGACATAACGACCGGGAGGGGGGGTAACAAAGGGTGAGGAGTGGAATGAAGGGGGGAAGGGAACAGGAAAGGGTATGGGAAAAGGGGGAGGGAAATAAGCTGAAAAAACACCTCTATACTGCTTCCGGGTGTTTCTTTGATTTTGTGGGTTTCTATCTTGGATCATTTGTTATATTTATTTATATTTTTTGTTATGTTTTTTTATACATTGTTAAGGTGTGGTGTGTTCTAGTTGTAGAAGAAGTGTGCAGGAGTTTCTATGTGTTATACTGGTGGAGTTCCATTTTCTAGTTCACCCCTCCTTGCTTTCACACCATAGAAAGAACCCTATTCTCTAAATTAAAATTCCCCTAATTTTGCAAACAATAATATATATAACTTGATTTTTTTAAATTTTTTTTATATTTTTTTTTTTATTTTAATTAATACACTTTGGTAACCCTTAAAATTAAGGACCAAACCTTCCTAACCGACCTTAGGTCCATCTTGGTTATAATGGTGGGAGTTGTTGGAGTGGTGTTTTTTGTGTTGTAATATTGTTATGTTGTGGTAAATTTTAAATTTTTTGTAATGGTTATGTTTGTGGTTGTTTCCAGGTTTGTGTGTTATATTGATTTAGCCGTGTTGGGTGTGATTTAGCGCCGGTGTGCGCCGTTTGGTAGTTTTTTGTGAGCTAAAAAAAAAAAAAAAAAAAGAGGATGGAGGACGGAAGAGGAAAAATAAAAAAAAAAGCTATTGTGAGCAAAAAAAAAGTAAAAAAAAAAAATAAAAACAAGTGAGGAGTTAGAGGATATTTTATTTACGGTTTTTTTAGGGGAATGAATTTGAGGGAAGAAATCATGTGAGATTTTTGGTGGATGTGAGTGGGTGGATTGAGAACTGTTTGAACTGAGGAGGTTTAGAGAGGAAAGAGATTATTGAGGAGAGGATTTTGTGATTTTTATGAGGGGGATGATGGTAGAAAAAAAAAAAAAGAGGAGGACGAGGAAGGATTTTGTTGGGGTATCGGGGACTAGAGGATTCGAGGGATAGATGATAGAGGGATTTAGATAAAAGAGGAGAGGAGAATCGCAGGTCAGGGAGGATTTTGATAGGGGGAATTTGGGGACATTAATAGGGAGGAGGATTTTGTGGGGGGGTTTTGTTTGTAATTTTTTGGCGCAGGATTTTGTGGTGGGTTTGGGGTTGGATTTTGATGGAGAGGCGCTGGAGGCACATGAGAGATGAGGAAGGGGTGGGGGGTGGATTTTTTTTCAGCGGAGGAAATTTAAATGAGGGGAAGGAGGTGAGGGGATTAGGTGGAATAAGAGAGAGAAGGCATTTGCTGAGGGGTTGTGGGATAGTGGATGGAGTCATTTTTTTTCGGCCTGTTCTACACACCAACCAATTCAGTGGAGGGATGTGAGCGAATAATTAAATTAGAATTAAAAAAAGAGGAGATCGTGGGATTAGGCATTAGAGGATGAATTTGTGTTGTGTTTGTGTTTTTTTTGGGGTGTTTTTCACCCTTTTAGAAATTGGGATCTAGTTGTGTTTGTAGTTATTAAAGTGTTTTTGTGTTGGTGGTGTTTAGTTGGGTTGAAGGTAATTGGATTTAGGATTTTTGTTGTGGGGGTGGGTTTTTTTTTTTTTGGGTTATGGAGATTTGAGGAGGGGAAGAGTGGAGAGGGGATAATTCGAGAGGAGGAGAGGGAGGAGATGTGGGGGAATAAATATCAAGAGGATTGGATTTTTTTTGTTCTTTTGTGATTTTGAGTATTTGGGGGGTTAGTCAGGAGAGGTGGATTAGTGGATTAGATTTTGTGTGTTTTTTGGGTTTTCTCACCTTCTTAGAAAACAGAAAGTTTGTTGTTCGTGTTATCTTTTAGTATAAATCCCTTATTTGTATATTTTTGAGCGATTCATTTATGATTTATGTATTCTTGTGAAATTTTTTTGTAAGAAGTCAGGTTGGGGAACTATGGGTTGAGTTTGTGCTTTTTGGTTGTTTTGGTTATTTTTAGTTAGAATCAGTGGAGGGTGTCTTTCTTGCTTGGTTATGGTTGCTATTTTGACTCTTGGATGGTGTGATAAATAGCTTATATGTTTTTAGTTTAAGTGGCGTTTTTTTTATTTTAGTTTTGTTTGGTTTTTTTGGAGTACAATGCCTATGTTTAGTTTTGCAAGATTAGGCTCAAGCAATTTTTATGAGATTTTATTTCTTGTGGATGTGTTCTTTCCATTTGAATCCGGCCACATTTACAATATCATGTGATGGTGAATTTCTTGTTGGTGAATTTTGGGTTATTTGGCCGGTGGTTTATATTGGGTTAAAATTGTGGGGTTATTTGTTGAAGCGTATGAGAGAGAGAAAGTTTTGTGATGGTTCCGGGTATTGGGTTTTTTTTTATCTGACTTCGCTAAAGCATTTTCCCATTTTATCTGGCGAAACGTTTTAGTTTAACACTTTTTAGGCAAACTCTAATAAAAAATAAATGTACTATGTTTAATTATTATTCTCGTAAATAATTACTTAACACTTGCTTGATGTAAACATTTAATTGTTTGATGCCCGTTTACATTGACCGATAATTTTTAGCTTACGCGATTTAACTTAATGTTTACGATTAAAAGCAAACACGTACAATACTAAAAATACATAGTGAATTTATTGACGACGTCAATGACCCTAAAACACAGGGTGTTATATGTGATTTGCTAACACTAGTAGAACTCTTCAATCTTGTAGAAGGCAACACAGTTTTATTAGAATCTGGTGTTTTGGATGACTCTGCCTGTTTATGAATGTTGCTTGAGGATGTGAGAGGTTCATAAAACCTAACTTTTTAACTTTGTTCATTGGTGGGACAGCTACCAATTTCTCACTAGGTTTTGTGAAACTAGGGCATGTCTAAGAAACATAAACTAACAATTCTTGAATGTGTTTTGTAAACTTGCAAGTACAGTCTAATAGAGGTTCACTAGGATTCTGTTTTCTAGCGCGTTCTACAAAGTCCAGACACGCAGGTATGCATGGTGTATTGTTAGTTTTTTTCTTCTTTAGTCTTCTTCACGTAATCGCTCTATGGGGCATCCTCTTTATTGTTTCTTAAGTTCTTTGAAATAGGTGGTTCTATATATGTGCTTGATAACATTTCTGGAGCATAGGGGTCTGCGCCATTAGTTATTGTTGTTATTATTAGTTGTGGTTGGCATTATCAAGCACAAGTTTACTTTTAATCTCCTTTAATTCATTTTTGTATATGTTGTTTTTGTCACAAATCCTTTTCTTGAATTTGCCTTTTCCTCTATTTAAATATGCTATTTTCCATTGTAGACGTCTAGTGTCAAGTTGAGGCATATCAAATTGGAGTCACAGTTTCTTTAGTAAGAGCAGGTTATTGTTAATCAGACAAATCAAATTGATCTTTTGTTGACTTATCTTTTTCAATATGTGCTTTAATTTCTTTTGAGAACGCTCATTATTTCATAACGTTTAATTTTGCCTACATATTGATCCAATTCATTGTTGTTGGTGTTCAATCCTCATCCATGTATTGTTAGGATTCACTATACTCCGCGGGTTATTTTTCTTTGAAAGTATTGTTGGATATGTTTACCGTTCAAATTATAAATGGTAGTGTCTTTTGTTGTTAGCTAAGCGGTTCAAATCAGTGATCTTCAAATATATTTTAGTACTTTCAGAGAGCATTTTCAACCCTCGTTCGATTCAATCTTGTTCGATCCTCCTAGTTTGTACTCGTTCTTTCCGTCCTTGCGTTTTGCTTAGCCACGTACGGAGTAACCACGAATACAATAAAATTACAAACACTAAGTCGAACCAAATACAAAATAAAAAATACAAATACGAAACCACGAAACAAAACAAAAAAAACAAATACGAAACAACCACTAAACTAACAAAAACTAAACCCACCCGTGGCGAATGATACCAAATGTCGGAACCCAAAATCACTTTCACTTCATATCCGAAACTAGAAAATAAGATGAGAAAATATGGAAGAAGTTTAGAGAGAAGTTAGAGAGAGAAAGGTAGAGAGAAGAAAAAGATTGGAAGATTACTTGCAAAATTACAAATGAGAATTAACAAGAACCAACCCCCTCTCCATACTTGGAGAGGGGTATTTATACTTAATACCAAGAGGCTTTCATGCCTTGGTATTTCTACGGGCCGGGCTCGGGATTACTTGGGCTTTCGCCCGATACACGTGACCGGTTAGATTACATTTAAGAGCCCGTTTACCCGTGTAGCCTATTACAACGTATATTATTTTAGTGACCGAGACCTAATATAATTATGAACGAACTTCCATTGTTCGACTCAATATTTTGAGGCTAACACTTACCTTAGGAAGTTCCCTAGGAGCCTCAATTTTGACAGGTGAATCAGTATTAGGGAAAGCTTATTCGGCAGACAATTCTTGTTGTGGAACAAAACATTTACCAAAATCTTTAGACAATCGATTTAACTCAACATAATTAATTGGAGTAGTGTTAACTTTCTTTTCTTTTGAAATTGGATCATTTTGTTTTGCAAGCATTTTAGATAGACTTACTTCTTCCAAAATCAATGTCTCTTCATCATCAATCACAGGAATAACAGCATGTCGATTAGATATTACACTACAATCATACAAGGTTGGCTTAATCCGCTGAGCTTACTTAAGATAAAATGGATTTTCATAACCAAGCGCTTGTTTGTGAGTGTCATCATAAAAAACTTATGACTTTATTAACATGTGTACTGTTTGAGCAGATTGATCCACTTTATAAACAATATTATCTAGTTCCTTTATTTTCTTTTCTAAATCAATTTATTTGTTCATATATTTACTTTTCTTTTCTTTGGATTCATTTTTAAAAACAGTAAATGTCTGCAATAAAGATTCTTTTTCCTTGATTTGATTAGAAAGATTTTGTTCAAATGAGTCAATTTTCTGCTTAAGTGAAAGTGTTTCCTTAATCATATCATCCATTTGAGAATCGATCATTTTTTCACAAGTGCTTAAATGAATATTAAGTCTCTGTTCAAACATTTTGACTCGTTCTTTATATCTTTCAAGCTCAGCGATTAAGGATTCATTATTCTTTTCCTGATTAACCTTTTTCCAATTATTTACATGATTAATCATTTGTTCAAACATTTGTTCAATCATAGATAATATCATTGAATCTTGTTGTGCATACAAATTAGTATCTTGAATAGCTGCCTGTTGAGTTTCTTGCAAATACTGAGAGTATAGAATGATATTGCTATCACTTGTTATCTCATTATTTGGAAAATCAACAACTGGTGTTTGTTTAAAATCCTACAAGGCATGCACACTTTGATTGTCCAAATCATTATGATAGGATTCAGAATGAGGTGCCTCTGAGATAACGTCTAAACCATAGTTGGAAAGATTGGCCATCAGAATTGCCTTTGCATTAAAGACATCATCACAGTCAGAATCATAAGCATCAAGATCCTCAGTCTGGAAAGCAGCAGTGTTTGGAATGGTTGTCTGAGCAGCTTGACTGTCTGGAATACCTAGATCTACAAGAAATGCTAGTTGCTCCTCATCTAAAATTTGACTAGATTCATGTGCTTTAGCCAACATTGCTTTTTTCTTAAAACATGCAGCGTTCCTTGGCCTCTTAGGCTGAGTGCATTGCCTAGCCATGTGTCCTTCACCTTGATAATTATAACATTTAACAACTGCCCTCCTGCATTGTTTCCCCTGGAACTAGTAGCATTACCCTTATAGCCAGTACCAGCATAACTTTGTCCTTGCCTCCCTTAAACTTGTTACATAGTAACCCTGTCGTCTTGAATGGTGGATTGGTTTCTCAAATTAAAGGAAGTTCTAAGTTGATTGTTGGTTGAAGGGAACCTTAAAGTAGCTACAGCTGACAGGAAAGCCATTGCCTTGTTGAGACAGGCAATTAGATCATCTCCTTGAGTAAAAACATGAACAGCAAGACCTAAGTCCAAAGTCATTGGTTGTGTTGAAACTGGAGGTGAATGATAAGCAATTTGTGGAACAAATGAGATTTAATGATCCATATAAGATTGGTATTTTTGTGATGGTGGAATGAATGAATGACTGATTTGTGGTTGTGATACATGAGGTGCTGCATTTATTGGTGAATATGATTGAGGAGAGTGAACTTGTGGAATCATTGTGTTTGACTGTTGAGGAAACTGTGTAGCATTGTATTGAGAATGATAGTTTGTTTTGTAAGAAGGTGGTTGATTGAAATTGGCAACAAATGCAAGAGGATCTTGGTATCGTTCATGCATCAAGCGAGTTTCATTTGCATGTGCCTCATGTTGTTCGAGATATGAATACAATTGATCAAAGTTTGTAGTATGCAAATCTCTAGCCAACTTCACATCCGTCACAAATTTGCTCTATCATGGCGGTAGACTGTTCAGAAACTTCGTATTCACTTGAACTGGTCTCATTGACATATTGATAGCATTCATGCTATTGATTAGTTGAGCAAATCTCGAGTAGTATTGATGCAGTGTTTCACCCTTCACAAATGAAAACTTATCAAACTCGTCATACAATTTACATTGCCTTTCTTGTAATGAAAATTTCGTTCCTTGCATAAGAAGCTTAACTTTATCCCATATCTCTTTGGAAACTTTATGATGATTAACGATGGCATACACATCCGGTGGAAGACCTTGAAGAACGATGTTGGAAGCTTTAAGATCACAGTCAGTGTAACACCCCCAACGTGGGTCGTAGCGGAATATGGGTTGAGAGTGTTACTTCATAGATCAATAGCACAAGATATATATAAGAACGACCATTTAAAAGTCGTTTAAAACTGATACATTAGATTTAACAAACTCTTTGTTACAAAAGCCCGAAGCTTCACTTGTTCGTTGTTCAAAATACAAAGATTATAGTCCATAACAAATGTATTCCCAAAACGTAATGCAACCAAATCTTTAATACATATGACTTCCAAAATAACAACCACTAATGTATCCCTTGTCTTGTACCTCATTGATCTCCTAAGAAAACATGCTTTAAAACGTCAACAATAATGTTGGTGAATTCATAGTTTTGTAAAATGTATAATGTAGGACCGCAAGATTTCCTCATTATAATGCAACAGATGCAAACATCACAAAATGTAATTACGTTTCCCTAAGCTCATGACACTGAAGCTCGACATGTATGAATTGCAATATAAATTTCCTACATTGCCTGTGATGATGTTCAACCTGAAACATCCCAAATCCGACATGGTATACGTTCATTGTCCGGCATACCGGCATAGTGAGCATGACTCACCCAAACGGGGATGTCAATCCTAAATAGATCTATTTATAACATTCGCGCTCACAACAAGTAATTAACAGTTCATGATAATGGGCTTAGAGGGTTATCGCTACTTAGGCAAACACCTAATCGTTAAAATGTACACTTGCGTCCAATTTGTAAAACATGCATATGTTTCTCACCCCAAAACTTGTAAATTATTATAAATGTAAAACGTGGGGCTATGAACTCACCTTGAGTGAATGAATCGACAATGTAAATCACAAACTAAAAATGCGTTACGAAAACGTCCAAATGCAACCTAATTAATTTTAGGTCGTATAAGTACTAGGTGATTTGAATAACTAAGACCATATATAATATTGTATAGTTACATCATCATCTAATTGTATTAGTGAAATAATATTTATAAAGTAAAAATGTATATAAATATTTCTTTAGTAAAAATGGCATAACTTTCTCGTTTTAAGCCCATTTTGTACTTCTTTATGTCCACGCTTTCGTATTAAGAAGATTTATCAAAATATTACATTTTAGTATTTTAAGTCCTCTGATGAACAGTACTTTTTACTGTTCATGCACTTTTATAAATTTATTTTTGTAAGTTTAGTTATCGTAATCTCATAAAAGTCGTATCTTATTCGTTTTAATTCTATTTTTAGTGATTCCTTCGAGCACGTCTTCGTATTTAAAATTTCTATCTAAATAAAGTATATTCCAAAAAATATCTGAGATGAATAGTAACTTATTTTATAAAATTATTTTTTATATATTTAATTATATAAACTTACAAATAGCATAACTCCTTCGTTATAGCTCGGTTTTTTGAGTTCTCTATATGCCTACGATCCTTGTAAAATGTAGTATTTTATAAAAACATAAAATAAATACTTTATATTCGAATTAAAAACAGAAAGTTTGGATCTTTTGCTTAAAATATTTATAAAAGTTGTTGTTTATGTTTTTAGTTTAGTAAACTTGTTACAAGTCCTCTACAACACTTTATATCACAAGTATTACATACTTTATGTCCTTAGTCCATCATTTGTCTAAGAATCCAAGTCCTTACAATTATTCTTTTGTAACTTTAATAAGTAAACTTTTTAAACTATTAATTTATATACACTTTTTATAAATTAATCAACACTTGTATTATACTTATACTTCCATTACCACATATTCTCAACATTAATATAACATATGACAAAGTATATTAAACCATGATCAAGTGTAAAAATCCATTTTACATGTTAGTATGTTTCCTAGATGGTGATTTACTATATAAGCATCATATACATATAAAATCATAAATGTAAAGAGTGTAGGGTTTTTAGATAACCTTAATATGATGTATGATGAAGAGAAATAAGATCTAAACCCTAGTTTAGATATAAAACCCAAGCTTCCAAGACTTAGAAAACCCTAATATCCAAGAAACCCTAATCTTAAACCTTCTTGATTAAACCCTTGTAAATGCTAAACCAAGCCTTCAATACACCTTAGAATACCTTAGATATGATGTTAGATCACTTGTATACTTGGTAAATAAAATGAATGAATTGTTTAAGGTTGTTTGAGTTTGGTCGTGGCCTATGAAGAGAGACAAAGAGAGTGAGTGAAGTTTTTCTTAAGTAAAATGAGTGTGTGATATATCTCTTACTAGTATGCATCTATTTATACACCAAGGACTAGTCAAGTTCACTATTAGGAGTCTTAAGACAAGATGAGCAAATGAGGAAGTCTTTAGTCAAAATAACTAGTCATGTACTAAGTTTTAATTAGTTCTAGGTTGTACAAGTTCAAGTTGGTAAAATGTGAGCTCTATGTCCCCTTGGGAATTCATATCATCCGAAATTAGGAGGGAGGGAGTACTAGTTGTGTCTTTGATCTTTTATGAAATATCTTGCATCATTTGAAGTATTATGATGCATAGATTAAATGTAGATGTACCACTTGTAAAGTGCATGCTTTGGTTTGGTTTTCTTCACGTAGAATTTGGACTATATGGCAAATATAGGTGAAGTTTTATAAAACTTTAAGTATTGGGTATAATAATGGGTATTTGTTGAAGCGTAGATACGTTTTGGTGGTTCCGTGAATGCCTAAACGTATTTTATCGCGAAACGTAAACACTTTACGTAACCAATAAAAATAAAATGTGCAAAGTTAATAATTATCCTCCAAATAAATATCTAACACTTGCTTGACGTAAACATTTAATTGTTTGATGCCCATTTATGTTGAATGATAATTTTTAGCTTATGCGATTTAACTTAACGATTAAAATTTAAAGCAAACGTGTACGAGACTAAAAATAAATAGTGAATTAAATGACGTCGTAAATGACCTAAAAACACAGGGTGTTATAGTCAGCTTGGAGTTTCTTTGCAACTGAAAGTTCTTCATACTTCTTTTTTCTAGTGGTACCCTTCTCTTTAACAATAGTAGGCCATACAAGTGGACCATTTAGTACTGAGTTAAGAATCATTCTCCCGTTCTCCCTATTCTCTATGTATAGTTCCATACGACTCTTCCAAGAATCATACATAGATTTTTCCAACATAGGATGATGGTTTTCTGCACCGGTAATGATCATGAATTCTGCTAAAGTTGTCATTTTGAATTGATTGATTAAATGAGAAAAGATAACTTTGGATCGTTCAGTGATTAGAGGTTGTTGTGTTAAAGTGATGTATGTTTAAGTGATGAAATATTGGAATTACACGGGATTTTATAATTCTTGATAAAACCCAGAAAAGAAGTTATTCTTTCATGGGATTTTACAAATCAAAGAAATAACTGTATAGTTCATCTAATGGAAATGGTATAATTCACCCAAGAGAAATGTATAATTCACCCAAGCAAAGTGGTATAATTCTCCTAAGCAAAGAGGTATACTTCTCCTAGTGGAAAACTGATATACTTCTCCCAAGCAAGTGGTATACTTCTCCTACGTATAACTACCTGAAATTTTCACCAATATAATATCTTTCTGTTATATAATATATCACTTTTTCTCGGGGAAATTTTTGCTTTAATCTTATATTATGCAACGTAACTTGCATAACTAAAGTTAACGAGCTCACGCAATCTACCTATGGCAATCCTATCTACATATATGTCAAGCAAACATCATAACATATCAAGTCAATATCTTAATATCATTATTACAAAGTACATTACTCATATAATGTACCATTCGCAAGGTTATATCAAAACAGGCTTTAAATCATTATCGTATATCTTTAAACCCTAATTCTATGAAAAGTTAATATCTAAAGCGAATGTACAAGATTTTAAAGCATATGTACAAGTAATACAATATCTTATTTGAAATATAAATTCCCTCCAAAGAAAGGTACAAGTTCTTAAAGCATAATGTACAAATCATTAATGAACAACATCTAAAATAGCCGTTTTACCTCCGTTTTCTAAGAATCTTGTATAATCCATCAAGTACAAGTTACGAGAAATTCATACACTTAATTTACATTCCATAATCATTCTCATTTCATAAAATTTCATGAAATGAAACCTAGAAACCCTAACCCGAGCTAAATAGTAAACCATGACACGTTTCTTGGTTCTTATCCATTTTTAACCTCAACCAACACTCAAATAAGTTGTAATAACTTAAATTACAATATTACAAATCACAATCCATCATCATTTCACCATTTTTACAACAATGTACAAGAATTAAACCTAGAAAACCTTAAACAAACCCTAATTTGAACTTTTGACCCGTTTACTTATTTTCGCCCATTTTAAACCAGAACCACCTATCAATTCTTGTTATTAATCCTTAATACAAGTCTTAAGTACATATATCTATCATTATATCATAAGAGTACGCAAAATGCGAGGCTAAAAACTCAATTCGAGCCCTAATAAGCCCTAATGAACCCGTGACCCCTATTTTTGCATTTTGACCCATTTTTAAACTTCTCTTGCAAACAAGCTCCTCAATGACAAGTACCTCACTCTCTTAAGCATCTTACCATGCTGCTATAACCATTCCTTGGCCCTAAATGAAGCCACATATCCTCCCTTTGGCTCTAAGTCTTGCCACGGATAAGAACCACCCAAAACTACTTCCACCTCTCCTATTCTACCACCATAGACCACCACATCACCTCCCTAGCCCCTCCAAGTGTTAAACTCTTATGATCTGTGAACACCGTACACTTAGTTCAGTATAAATAATGTCTCCAATATTTTAGAGCAAACACTACCGATCAAAGATCTAAATCATGAGTTGTATAATTTTTCCCATGAATTTTCAATTGGCGTGATGGATAAGCAATTACTTTCTCCCTTTGCATTAATACAACACCTAATCCTTTATGCGAAGCATCGCAATAAGCCACAAAATCCTCGCTTCCTCTCAGGTATAGGCCCACTTTGCGCACTAGCAACAACTTCTAGCTTATTAACTAGAAGTGCGGCTCCTCCTTGTCCACACCAACCCGCCCCACCAATCAAACTTAACTCCTTTCTGAGTAAGCTTGGTCATTGACTTGGAGATCTTCAAAAATCCTTCAATGAATCTTTGGTAATACCCAGCAAGACCTAAAAATTGACGAATCTCCGTTGGTGTTTTAGGAGATGCCCAATCTTTTATGGATTTGTTCTTGGCGGAATCCACGTGAATGCCTTGACTATCAATCATGTGGCTGAGAAATTGTACCTTGGGAATCTAAAATTCACATTTAGTGAATTTAGCATACAACTCTTCTTTCTTAAGCAGTTCCAGAATTGCCTTAAGATGTTCTTCATGTTCCTTGAATAGATGAGGATATCGTCAATAAATTCAATCACAAACTTATCCAAATATGGCTTGCACACCCGATTCATGAGATCCATAAATACCGCCGATGTGTTCGTCAAACCAAATGGCATAACTTGGAACTCGTAATAACCATATCAAGTTCTGAATGTCGTCTTCAGAATATCTTCTTCATGTACTCGAAGCTGATGATAACCTGATCGCAAGTCTATCTTAGAATAAATGTTGGATCCTTGTAGTTGATCAGATAAATCGTCAATCCTTGGGAGTGGATAACGATTCTTCACCGTTAGCTTGTTCAGTTCTCAGTAGTCGATGGACATTCGAAATGATCCATCCTTCTTCTTGACAAACAAGACCGGAGCTCCCCAAGGTAAGGAACTGGGTCTTATGAAGCCTTTGTCAGAAAGTTCTTGTAGTTGATCCGACAATTCTTTCATTTAGAGACCAGCTAATCGGTAAGGTCTTGTGCTACAGTGCAAGACAGGTATCAAATACGATCAGAAAATCCACTTGTTGATCGGTGGAAGACCCGACAAGTCCCGGGTAACAGCTTCAGGAAAATGTCAACCAATCGGTAAGATCCTCAAGTTGATTTCCCCTCTGACTTTGTCTTCAGTTTTTCTTTGTAGTAACTTGTGCCAAAAAGACATGACATCCTTTAAGTATAGTACTTTCTGCGTTTTAGTGCACGAGATAGAAGTGTTAAACGAGTCTCATTTTTTCCTCTCGGAGGGGTTTGCTTCCCGTTACTATACTACGAAGCAATTAACTGTTTCATTTCCCCAGGGAATGCGAACGATTTTCTCGGCACAAACAATGACAGCTTGGTACTTTGCCAACCAATCCAATACCATTATACTGTCGAAACTACCGAAGTTCTATGGGATATTAAGTTCGCTAATCGAATGGATGATTTAGGAAGTTTAATGTACAACCCCTAATGATAGTGTTTATTCCAATTATTTTCCTGTCAGCTAGTTCAACATTGTAATAATGGTCTAAGGTAGTTGGTGTGATATCCATTTGGGAGCTAAATGCAGTAGACACAAAATTCCTATCGGTACCAGTATGAAATATATATTAAGCATGCGGAGATGTTTAGAAGGAAACTGATCGTAACGATATATGAGACCGAGTTTGGTCCTCTGCCTTGCCCACCACATACACATTTGTTGGAGCATTGCCATTTCTCCACCTGATTACGCATGGTTGTTGTTCTATAGCTTGGACACTCCCTCTTGAAAATGTCCCTAGTCTCCGCACGCTCAAAGCAAATAGCTTTCTGACCTGCCCCAGTGCCCCTTTGGTTGTTAGCAGTATTGGCATTTGCAGGACTCCTACAGTCACGGGCCAGATGGCCAACTCTGTTACACTTGTTACATTTGGGAGCACATAGACCATCATGGTGATAGTGTTGCCGCCCATTAGTGCACACGGCTTAATCATCCTAAGTTTCTTCTCACTAGGCCCTGCAGTAAAAGCCAATGTCCACATATGCCCTTTTGGAGTCGCTGCTGGTTTTGATTGTTCCTAGAATTCATTAAACTTACTCTTGTTTTCATTCAGATGACATCAGAAAAGGAGCAAATTTTCTGTTGTCCATCAGCTCAGTTGCAAATTCAATTGCATCCTGCATGGTTTTTGGCTTAGATGCCATTACACTTTCGTGAATCATGTCGGGCAAACCATCAACATATTTCTCAATCTTGTCTGACTCTTCAGGAAACATCCTAGCACACATCAATGCTAGTTCCTGAAAACGTTGGTTGTAGCTTATCACGTCGATACCATTTACCTTTAAATTCCACAATTCAACCTCAAGTTTCTTAATCTCGCCCCTTGGGCAGTACTTGTCTGTCATCTTCTTTTTTAGGTTTTTCTAGGTCATTGCATAAGCAACATCGTGACTGACAGTCTTAACGTGGGAGTTCCACCACGTTAGAGCACTTCCAAGAAGAGTACAAGTAGAAAACTTGATTTGGTTTTCCATAGAGCAGTTGCTTATACGGAACACAGTTTCCATTCTTTCAAACCACTAAGTCAACTCGACGACTCCTTCAGTACCCTTAAAGTATAGGGGTTTGCATTTCATGAAGTCTCTTGGTAAGTGCACTCGACCGAGAAAAGAGGAGCTTTGTTCTCCTTCCACCCATTCCTGAATCATGGCTGTCTTCTCCATTTCCGCTTCTGGTGACCTCACGTTCTGCCAACACATCAGCAACTCCTTGAGCAATTAATCTCTTAAGTTTCTCATCAGTCACAGAAGTAGTGGGGGTGGTTATTGTGGCTGGTGACGATCTTGTGGTTCGTTTTGGTGGCATTTTCTTCAAATTACAAGAAAATATAATAACCCGTTAGATTTCATACAAATCATAACCATGACATGACATATACACAATAAATAAAGTGAGATCACATCACACAGTGAAATATACAACTAAATTGAAATTTATAATGGTGTAGCTAAATCGACATTCATTCATAATAAATTTGATTACAGACATGACATAATACATCCCTTCCATATATAATCTAGAAAACATACATGACTGATTCGGTTACAAAATGATCACTACCATTAGGTTACAAAATGAAAATAAAACCTAGAGCCTTACTAGCCAGGAGTTACCTCATAATACTTAGTAGGCTATACAACATAGCAATAACATAACCAGATCTAAGAACTACTACCGGCCTCCTCCGGTACATTAGGATGTGCTGGATCCCTAGCAGGTGTCTGCTGACTATGTAGTGCTGCCATCTGAGTTTGCAATGTCCTCAGCAGAGTCAGTACCTCTATGAGCTATGTTTGTCTTCTGTGGTCTGCTGCCCGCAAATCTCCAATCTCAGTCTGATGTGCTAAAACTGTAGTCCACGGTGCTCTAACCTTAGAATGTGTCATATCACTGACATCCATTGACTGTACCCAAGCCTCGCGAGAAGCTCTGGCCTTACTCTCCATAAGTCTAGCTGTACGAGCATGGGCGTGCCTATCTCTACATAGCAAGTTGAGCTGACCGCTCATCAATGATCTATCATCATGTGCATCGTCCAGTCTCCTATAGATCTCATCAGTATCCTGCTTAACAGTCGTAACAAAATTGGTCATCCTTTGACCCAACTCTTCCACATTAGTCGCTGGTGTCTCCTCTACAATCTCATCTGGATCCTCCCAAATATCAGTAATCCTGTAACCTATCTCCCTATCTGGGTCATGTCTAATCTCGGCATCCAGAGTGCCAACAAAACCATAATCTGCTCTAAATCCTCCAGTATGCCTAGCAGTAGGAGCAGATGAGCTCTCCCCGACCTCATATCTGGGACCAAGAGCAATGCACAACCTCTTCTAAGGTGCTAACATAACCTCAGGAACATCCGCTCTACAGTCAGTAGAGGGTAGAAGCAAAGGTGGTGATGATGTAGGTAATGGTATAGGTAAAAGTGGTGGTGTCCCTGATGGTGGTATCTCTGATTGAGATGCTAAGATGTAGGTAGACGGTGCAACAGCCCTCATTATGGCCATAGATGCCCTGGTATGTGGAAGTACAATAGGTGGTTATAGTGGATGGGAAGTAGATGGTGACTCGGCTCTCAACCGGATCATATTAGCTCTATAGCCTAATGGATAAGTAGGACTAGCAGGTAGTGGTGGAGGTAACATAGGTAATGGTGATGATACTAGTAGTGGTGGAGATGGTATCTGTGGTAGTGGTGATGAGTATAATGTAAGTGGAGATGGTGGTGGAGTAGATATGGCAAGAAGTCTGTCGACCTCTGCCCCATACGAGAATGGAATAGGTGTCTGATCCTGGATAGACATCCTGGCAGTGGTACGACATGCGGGTGGTGAGACATAGTCGGCCAGAGCTAGGTGCTCCTCCTCCTCCTCCTCGTTCTCATCCTCCTCCTCGTCATTAGCATCATCTCTGGAGGACTCCTCATCCTCATCCTCATCATCATCATCTCTATCGGTGAGATAGTCAGCTGGATCCTCCTCAGGATCCTCCTCATCCTCCTCATCTGGATCCTCCTCAAGATCGGACTTAGTAATATAACCTGGTGAATCAGCAGTGGGTGAGACAGCAGCAGGCAGTGGCTGCTCCTCAGCTGGAAGCACATCATCCTCAACTGGCATAAACTCTAGGTATACCGGCTTAGGAACAAAATCTGGTGGGGGTGGTGCCTGCTATGGCTCCTCGAGGCTAGGCACGTAATCTGGTGATGGTTGGGCCTGAAGAGCGGCCTCCACATAAGCATAAGGGTCCTCTAGCATCATGGGCAGTCTATCGTATTCATGTACAATGACTCTCGAAGATCCTATGTCTGATAAATCCTCAAACGGACTAGATACCTCTGTGTAAGTAACCGTATAATCCTCTAAATCCGACATGACAAAATCTGAAAATCAAAAGTAACTTATATAAGTATTAATATAAGACTCTTATCGTAATATACATAGTATATTATAATATGTATATCAATCATGAATGCATTTAGTCTAACCAACTAATGCAACACTAGTGTATGTATGTCTGATATGTGTGAAAACACATATCCATTTTATATCAAAAAATGACCCATAAAAGACAAAATTGTGCTTTAAATGCTTAAATATTGCTTGTTTTGTCTTTGTGATTGTGTAGGTACGGATATTGCAAAAATCTCATGAAAACGGTCAAAACCGGACAAACACGGACACGAGAATGGAAAAGAGTGCACAAGAGCCGGGAGAATGCTATCAAGGTCAACAAAAGTCAAACCTTGGTCAACCAAAGTCAACCATAAAAAGACAAAACCCAAAATTCCCAAATCAGTCCCTCAAAGTTAACCAAATTGCAAAAATAATCACTAAACCCTAACGGTCGTTATCTCTTTACATTATAAGAAGTAACAACCATTATCTACCTATTAACCCTTAAACGAGCCCAACCCAAATCCTATACCCGGTCCAACCCCTTTATATTTGGCCCAAGTCAACAACCCAATAACCAAGTCAACCCCCATCCCCTTTTCAGTTAAAAAATAAGCGGGAAAAACAGTTTTCACTGTTCACCCATCGTCCCCGTTTAACCTCGAGTCAAAACAAAGGGCAAATCACAATTGACCACGTGGCAGTTCAATTCAAGTAAAGAATGGCATGTTGGCAGAGTTTGACGTCACAAGAAGCTCATATTGGCCAAAACCCACATAGAAGTACACGCGGCTATTGGAAAGAAACACACCAATCATTGGGTCTTTGCTCTAATACACTCACAAAAGAAGCACAGGGTCTGACACATGGATTGCCACGCTGGCAATCCGTGTGCTCATCAATATGATCCAACGGCAATGATTAAGCATCCAATGATAGAGAATGAATCAAGGGCCAAGATGGATAGATAGAGGAGCAGGACAAGAGGCCTAGAAGCTTCTCACCACAGCTATAAATAGAGCTAGTCCCTCACACACAGAGGATCATCTTCTTCTTTTTTTCTGCATTTTTTAAAAAGTTTTTTAAATAGCTTATGTAACTTTTTAGTTTAAATGTAATTTTTCTTTTTTTTCAGCTATTTGTAATCTATCTTTCTATGCTTTGTACATAGTTTTCAATTAATAAAATCCTCATTTTAGTTTTCATAAATTGTCTTTACTTTTAAACTTTTAAAATCTCTCAAATATTGGTTACTGTTTCATAAGCTTGTGTTAAGCTCTTATTAAGCTCTTCTAGTCTATAAGCTGGAATTGAGCTCATCAATTCAATTTAAAACTACTTAAACCAAATAATCAGTTGAACTAATGAAAATCATGGTGAAAATTGGTTATAAGCTTATGGATGATGGGATAACAATGGAAGACCCCATTGGACTTTACTAGCTTATCCAAAAGGATAAGCTAGACTGTAAGAAGCTCCTTGAGCCTTAATCTGCGTTGTTAGAGCTAGGCATTTTTGTAAGTTCACTTTCTATTTCCAAGTATATTTACTTAAATTGTATTTTTCTTATTTAGCTTAGTTAGATCTGCTTATTTGTGCTTAATTCTGTCTTTTCTAGTTGTTAAACTAGTTTAATCATCTGTTTTAGCTTAAATTAGTGTAGATCCTAGTTTTCCTCATAATCTGTCATAAATCAATAAAAACCAACTAAATAATTAGCATAAGTAGTAGCTTAGTATTTCTGGCTTATTTACTTTGTGATAACCGCTTATTAGGCTTATTAAAAGTTGTTCACCTACTGGTATTAATGTTTTATAATAAGAATGCAAATTAGCAAGTTTAAAAATGAATGTAATATGAATTAAGGAGGGTGTTTGGCTCAGCAGTATTAACCTCAAGTTAATACTGCCTGAGACTTTTTGATCTTTGGTTATTGTTTTAGCTAGTCAAATTGAGTTAGAGTGTGCAGGATTAGTGAGTTTATTAGGTCTAGTAAAGTTTTCATAAGTTTTCTAGTTTAGGCTTTAAATTTGTGAGTTTGTTAAAAGCTTTTAGTGATTCAATAGGGTTTAGTTGTTATTATTACTTTATATGTTCTTAGTTTAGTGCCAAAGTAGTGTAAAGTCAAGTTTCATTAGGCCTGCATTTTAATGTTTTGATTTTGAGTCTCATTGGTGTCAAATGCATCAGCATAATATATGAACAAACTGTCATTTTCCAGCTATGAATTCAGATGGTATTTGTAGTTTTTAGATTTGGACTTTCAGCATTTAAATAGATTTAGGATGATAGTTCATAAGTGTGCATTCAGTTTTCAAAAAGTAGCTTATTACATCATCTGTTTTTAGCTTTAAAATCTTGCATTTTCATTTTCAAAAGCCAAAACAAAACTCAGCAGGAGCTGAGTTTTCAAGCTGTTTTCAAAGAGCTTTTTCAATAAGCTCTTGTGGTCCAAATTTATTTCAAAAAGTATTTTTATATAGCTTACAGGTCAGGTTTTAAGATAGTTCAAGTCATTTAGCTTAATTCTCTTGTTAGTTAGCTTAAAAAGAAGCTCAAAGTCTGCCATTAGGGCTGTTTGGTTTAAAATGTCAATAAGTGCTTATTGTGAATTTCTAGCTTATGGCTTATTCTGTGTGGGGTGCTTATACTTGTTCATTTAGCTTCTTTAGGTTAAGAATTAGCTATTAGTATCTAATTTGTCATATACTTTAGCTTATTTAGTCTTCTAGCTTATATAGTTTAAGAAAAACTTTAAAAAAAAGTAGTTAAGTATATTCTGTCATAGTCTAAATGTAGTTTTTTTCATCTTATTTAGGCTTTTTATAAAACGTTTCCTTTATTAAAATTGCTTATATTTAGTGCTTAATAACTTTTCTTTTATACGTTTTCAAAAATAAAAAAAGGAAGGTGGAAATCGAGGGTGAGCAAGACTCGAACCCCCCGACCTCAACACCCTCAACCCTTTTTATAACACACACCACACACTCACTACCACTGCGCCCTGGGGTCTTTTTCGTTAAACTACTTACAAACACTAAATTCTTATACACATTATAACCCTCAAAATCTTAATAATCTTTTTTAGCTTATTCCTGGCATATTCCATTAAGCTGTGTAATCGAGTTTATGTTCCTAGGTTCTAATTAGTATAAGCTAATTTCCTGGTCTTTTTTCTAGAATTTATTTAATAGAAGTTTACTATTTTTAAAACTTTGATTTTTATTAAAAACTTAAAAATCATAAAAAATAGAAAAATAATCAAAAAAATATAAAATCTTTTTAGAAAATTTCTTTTATCATAAAGTTTATAGGAAATTATTTTGGCTTTCTAACGGTTTAATTTGCAAATTTTGATTTTTTAAAGAACGGATTTGATCCCGATTTCTCTTTTTTTCGTGTTTTTTAAAGCTCATTCAATTCCGTTTTTGTTCTAAGTTTTTTCTTTAAACATCATTTATAGTCAAGTATATAGTCCATTAAAAAGAAAATAATTTAATAATTTTTTTTTAAATTTTAGAAATTAGGGTTTTTTTTATTGCCCGTTAGGTTCCCCATTTTGCGTTTTAGTTTAAGTTTAATTTCACATTAATTGTATTTCCCGTGCATAATTGTTAACATTTAGCTTTGTAGAAGTAAAAAAAAATCAATCATCTTTGTCTTCAATACAAATCATTGTCCGAACATCAACGTGGTTTTCAATTTCATATAAATCGTTGGGGAATAACGACCTGGGAATCATACTTCCCGGTTAATATACGTATTATATTATATATATATATATATATTTGTGAAGATTTTCCTTTTTACCTTTGTCCTCAAGGGTAATTTGGTAATTTTCCATCATATTATATATTTTATTATTACGTGTGTTGGTTTACTACGAATCAATTTTTGGCGCCGCTGCCGGGGATTTGTGATTAAGATTCTCTCGTTTGAAGTTTGTTGATCGTAATTTGAAGACCCTTTCGTTTTTGAAAGTTTTGTTTTTGTTAAAAAATCAAAAATAAAAAAAATTATAAAATATAAAAAGTAAAAAATATTTTTCTTTTCTTTTAGTATAATTATCATATAAAAATAAAAAAATAAAATCAAAAATATAAAAAAATTGTCCATAAAAAAAATAAAATAAACAAAGTTGGTAAAAGAACACCAACAAATAATACCTTCAATTGAGGTATTATCCATTAGTAAGTTCCCAACTCGAATCAAAGATTTAAAAACTTACCATTTGTGTCATTTACGAAATACAGCTCACCTTAAAAAGTAAAAATTTTAAGAGCTACCGTGTAGTAAATCTGATTATTTGGTTTAAGTTGTCTTCTCGTTATCCATTAAAATAGTTTGTTAAAAAAAAAAAAAAAAACTTTTAGTTTAAATTTTCTTTTTCTACTTTGTGCATGCGCACTCGTTCTCAAACCCGCAACCATATCCATCAACAACAAGCCCAACAGGCTGTTGTAGAACCATTTATTTTAGAAGAACCTTTTGTTAATCCTCCCCTAGTTCCGATGGCCGATAACCGGACTATGGCGGAATTGCTCCAAGCACCCACCGAGGGGTACGAGGAATGCCATCGTATTACTGAAATCAACGCTAATTTTGAGTTATAGCATGGTTTGATCATCTTGTTAAAAAACAAGCAGTTATCGTTACATGATAAAGAGGATCCACATGCTCACAAACATCCCGTTATTCCAATAAGATTACCTTCAACGATTGATATTACTCGGACAATTCCGAGCACGTCAATTAAGCTTATCCTTTATCCATTTTTCTCTCGGAAGGTTTCAGCCCGGATTTGCTAGAGAAAGAACCTCCTCGATCAATTTTGAACGATGGAATGATCTTGTTTTCAAATTCATTAATCAATTCCATTCCTCCTTCAAAAACGACAAACTTTCGAAACGAAATCACGAGATTTCAACAAAGATTGATGAATCGTTTTATTAGGCTGGGATCGATTTTAATAGACCTTCTACAGCATAGCCCACATCACGGATTTTCAGAATTACATCAACTAGATATGTTTTACAATGCTTTGAATGCTAATGATCAAGACTCGTTGAATTCCGTTGCGGGTGGAAATTTTTTGGATAAGATGCCTCGTGAATGCTTGAAAATTATCGAGAGTAAATGCAAGGTTCGTAATTCACTAAACAAGGCATGTCGATTTCTAAAGTGAGTTTCGATTTCATCTTCCCAGCAATTTCACCCGACGTTTCGCTCTAGAACTCTAAGTTTTCTGAACTTAAGAATATGATGAAGACTATGCTTATCGACAAGCAAAAAGCCCAAGCTCCCGCACCCGTAAAAGCGGTCGAGCAGAGTTGTGTAACTTGTGGATGTCTCATGACGTATAGAAATTGTCCCCAGCCACGGATGGCAATGATTAGCGAGACCTACATTCAAGTAGTACGTTTCACAAGCTGCTTTAAACCTAATTTTAATCAGGAAATTACCAATTCTAGACTTCGATGGTTTGCATAACCAAATCCGACTCCTGTTTCCTCCGATTCAATAAACAATTCAAAACCGTTTCAATCAGAATCAAGGAAATAATTTCAACCAAAATCGGGGAACCAATTTCAATCAAAATCGTGGAAATAACTTCTACCAAGGACAAGTTTATCAACCTCCGACTAGTCAACCACCAGTTTACCAAGCTCACCCTTATCAAGCTCCCGCTCCGCAAATGCAAGGTGTTTCAAAGACCGATTTTGAGAATTATGTCAAGGCTAATGATGCAGTATTAAGGAATATGCAAAATCAAGGCCAAGGTTTACAAAACCAGATGACAAATTTAACGGAAATGCTTTCTAAGTTTGTAAATTCCAATACCGCTTCAACTTCGAGTTCAGGTTCTCTTCCAAGTAACACTGTTACTAACCCAAAGGAAGACTTGAAGGGTATTACTACCCGAAGCGGGGTTGTTTATCAAGGACCTACGATTCCTACTATTTCTTCTCCAAAAGTAGTAGAACGTAAAACCGAGGTGACAAACGATACCGTTTTTCCTACTAATAACGGAATTACCGAAGACGTCCAACCTCTAGTTGTCCCAGTTGAAAACCAAAATCCAGTTTCCGAGCCAGTTGTTGCTCCCGTTAGTGCGTCGATGCCTAACCCGAAACCATCGATTCCTTATCCTTCAAGGCGAAATGATGAAAAGCGTCGTGAAAACGATAACGAACAAAATGAGAAATTATACGAAATCTTTAAAGATATGAGTTTTGAAATTAGCTTCCTGGATGCTTTGAATCTTATGCCCAAATTTGCTTCAACTCTTAAAGCCTTAATCGGAAATAAAGCAAAACTTAGTGAGATGGCTAGAACCCCTTTGAACGAACATTGCTCGGCGGTCATACTTAACAAGTTACTCGAAAAACTTGGTGACCCCGGCAGATTCCTTATTCCATGTAAATTTCCCGGAATGGATGAGTGCTTAGCCTTGGCCGATCTTGGCGCGAGCATAAATCTCATGCCATTTTCCATGTGGAAAAAGCTCAACCTTCCAAACCTGACTCCGACGTGCATGACACTAGAACTAGCGGACCGTTCGATCTCCCGACCGATAGGTATAGCTAAAGATGTCAACGTTAAAGTTGGTGTATTCCAGTTTCCAGCCGACTTCGTAGTCGTAGATTTTGAACCAGACCCTCGAGTACCTCTAATTCTCAGGAGGTGTTTCCTTAAGACCGGTCGTGCTTTGATAGACATGTACGAAGGTGAATTAACCCTTCGAGTAGACAATGAGGCCATTACTTACAATCTTGATCAAACTTCGAGATACTCGGTTAATTATAATGATATGACGGCGAACCGAATCGACGTTGTTGAATTAGCTTGTGAGGAGTATTCTCAGGAAGTTCTAGGATTTTCCGACGTGATTGCAAGTGGCAATCCTACTCCCGGATATGACCCGATAGTTTCAAATTCTTCTCCGACTCTCACTCCTTTCAGGGATAGTGATTTTCTACTTCTCGAAGAAGCTGATGCTTTTCTTGCTCTAGCCGACGATCCAACTTCACCGGAAGTTGATGAATCCTATTATGACCCAGAGGGGGACATTCTTATTCTCGAAGCACTCCTTAATAGTGATCCTTCACCTCCTCCGAACCAAGGAAATTATTTGCCAAAAATTAGAAAGGAACTTAAAATTTGTGAAGCTAAAACTGCCAAATCTTCAATTGATGAACCTCCCGAGGTCGAACTTAAGGACTTACCGCCTCATCTCGAATATGCATTTTTGGAAGACAACAACAAGTTGCCAGTCATAATTGCCAAAGATTTAAGTGTCGATGAAAAGACCGCTCTCATAAAGGTTCTAAAGTCCCAAAAGCAAGCCATCGCTTGGAAACTCTCCGACATAAAGGGTATTAACCTGGAATTTTGTTCTCATAAAATTCTAATGGAAGAGGACTATGAACCAGCGGTCCAACATCAGAGAAGGGTTAATCCAAAGATCCATGATGTCATTAAGAAAGAGGTTGAAAAACTTCTTGACGCTGGATTGATCTACCCAATCTCGGATAGTCCTTGGGTGAGCCCAGTGCACTGTGTGCCAAAGAAAGGAGGGATGACCGTAGTGACCAATGATGAAAATGAGTTAGTACCAACTAGACTTGTAACGGGATGGAGAGTTTGTATTGATTATCGTAAGTTGAACGAAGCCACCCGGAAAGACCACTTCCCTTTGCCGTTTATGGATCAAATGCTTGAGAGACTCGCAGGAAATGAATACTATTGTTTCCTCGATGGTTTCTCGGGTTATTTTCAAATACCAATCGATCCGAAAGATCAGGAAAAGACCACATTCACCTGCCCATACGGAACGTTTGCTTATCGCCGCATGCCTTTTGGCTTATGCAATGCACCAGGCACGTTCCAGAGGTGTATGATGGCTATTTTCCATGATATGATTGAAAAGACAATGGAAGTTTTCATGGATGACTTTTTAGTTTTTGGAAATTCTTTCTCAACATGCCTTTCCAATTTAGAGAGGATGCTTAAACGGTGTGAAGACACTAATTTGGCTCTAAATTGGGAAAAAAGCCATTTTATGGTGAAAGAAGGCATCGTACTTGGACATAAAATTTCAAAGAAAGGAATAGAAGTCGACAAAGCCAAAATAGACGTCATTGCTAAGTTACCTCACCCAACTACTGTCAAAGGGATTAGGAGTTTTCTCGGACATGCAGGCTTTTACCGTAGATTTATCAAGGACTTTTCAAAGATTTCTCGACCCATGACACATCTCCTTGAGAAAAACACTCCTTTTATTTTCTCAGAGGAATGCATTCAAGCTTTTCAGACCTTAAAGAAGAAATTAACCGAAGCTCCAATTCTGATTGCCCCCGACTGGGACCAGCCCTTTGAGCTTATGTGCGATGCTAGCGACTATGCCATAGGTGCGGTTCTGGGGCAACGAATTGAGAAACACTTTAGGCCTATACATTATGCAAGCAAAACAATGACCGAGGCGGAATCGAACTACACCACAACAGAAAAGGAAATGTTGGCTGTGGTGTACGCTTTCGAAAAATTCCGGTCATACCTCATCATGAATAAAAGCATAGTGTATACGGACCATTCCGCCCTTAAGTACCTATTTGCTAAGAAAGATGCCAAAGCAAGATTGCTAAGATGGGTTCTACTCCTTCAGGAATT
Source organism: Tanacetum coccineum (assembly GCA_026074375.1). Taxonomy (NCBI): domain Eukaryota; kingdom Viridiplantae; phylum Streptophyta; class Magnoliopsida; order Asterales; family Asteraceae; genus Tanacetum; species Tanacetum coccineum. Next base: position 29,956 of record BQNB010052963.1, read on the forward strand.
CGATTTTAAAGTAATTGATACGAAGGGAGCAAGGGGGGGAGCTGAAAAACCTTACGGGAATCATTAGTCGAGACTTGGGAGAATCCTCATTGAAGGATGTGTGTGTGGGATATCTACCAGCATATCTCTCTATGTACAGATACAGTGGGATCTCTCAGGTGGAGAGACGGCGAGAGCAGCTGGAGCGACGAGCCGCGCCAGAGACGTCATCTGGGAGCGTGCCGCTTGCGCCTTTGAGAGACCATTATAAAAACTAGCATCAGGTAATTGTTATTTTTTGGGTATGGGGTCAAAGAAAAATTTGAGGATGGGGGTTTGTTGGATTAAAGGAGGAAGGCATCCCTAGCTTTTTCGTACGGGTCGCGATAAATAATTCGACGTGGTGGCATGCATGAAGCGATGATATTCTCAAGCTTTCATGAAGACCCACCGGGGCCATCTAGTGCCAATCTCACCGCTCGAGAAAGTAGTTGATTCGTTTCTATGGGCCCACAATCTACAAAGATGCTCATTGTTATCAATAACTGTACTCAATGCTCTACAGGAAAAAAATGTACAACGATTGATATGCAACAAAAGTCCAGCCTTGTGTGATAATCTTGTGTTGTGGCATTGTCGTTAGGGGACCATTCCGTCATCTAACAGAATTCATGTACATACTCCGTAACAGTTGAGGACCTAGCCTAATGGGTGAAGCTAAGCGCGCCCCATAAATAAGGATTCTGTGTGATTACGTTTTTAAAATTCGTCTTTTTGCACCAGTTGAACACTAAGCTATGATAAGACTCCATCGAGGACCATTGATTAAATACATAATTGCTAAAGAAGGTCAAAGTAGGGGTCACTCATCCGTCTAGCTAACCCTACCAGCTTATCATCCTCAAAATGAGCGGTGCCCTAGTGGGAGTGTCAAAAATCGTGTTTGAAACGTATTTAGAAAGATGGTTTGGGAGAAAACCGTGGCTCCCCCCCCCCCCCCCCCCCATGGTCAAACCGAAATAGACTAGCTTTGGTGGGCAGTTCATACTGCTTTTAAGACACCAATTGCCTATACGCCTTACAAGCTTTGTTTATGGAATTTTGCCAATTACCATCAAGTTTAAACATAGAGATATTGGCTTAAAACAGGCTAACTTCGATCTTAAACCGCTGGGGTTGATCACCGGAGAGCTTCAGACTGGAATGAACTTAGCTTGAGCTTCCGAAGGATCAAGCTTGACAAAAATTATTGTGATTTATAAAGAAAGATATAAAACGTCATGACACAAAGATCAAAACCGCATTTGCAATGTTGTGATGTGAGTTTTGTTTCTTCAATTCTTGTCTAAAGATAATCCTCAGAAAGCTTAAACTCGTTGGTTAGGACCTGTCACCATCAACCAAAGTTATTTCCATACGAAACCATTGAGTTATCTCAACCCTGAATGGTCCCAAACTGAAGGAGAATGGTCATCGTGTGCACATTACTTCGGAAGGGACTTACCACCCAAGGTAGTCCAGATCTCCACACTCTCCCTAAGGACAAATGAATTCAGGGATCGAGTCAAGCTATGTGACTCGGTTTACCAAAAACAAAGCGCTTCGTGGGAGGCACCCCATGCTAGCCATTTTCTACTTTCTTTCTTAGCTTCTAAATAGTGTTGTAGAGCTTGTAACTCTTACCTTTATTTGTGTTTTGCATGTTTGTACTTTGTGATTGTTTGCAGGATTCACCCCAAATTTTCTGAAGACTTCGTGTTCCGGTTGTTTGTGGTAGAGTCCCGCGCCAACTCACTATCTCTCTCTCTATATACAGGGCCATTAGTGAGAGAGTGGAAATCCGATATCCTAAAGATTAGTAGCGACACATTTATATTTTAGCACACGTAATAAACGCTAAAGATTTTGTGATACTTTCTTCATGTTTAGGTATGCCATTTACCCTTTTTTGAGTTTTAGTATGGGTTTTTAAGTCTTAGGCAGGAAACATTGAGGACAATGTTTAATTTTTAGATGAGGGATATATCTTCGATAATGATCTTGCCATACTTTTGCCGTGTTCTCACGTACCCCCATTTTCCCACCAAATTTTCAAAAAAAAAATGAAAAATTTTACAATTTTCAAAAAATATAATAAGTGGTTTTTGTCACAATTTTGACTTTCTTGCTGGTAGAATATTGATTAAATTTTGACACCGTTCGACGTGGTAAAAGCTCTAGCTTGTTTCCTTAACTTTACTAAGCGTTTGCGCAGAGAATTTGCCAAATAACGGAAAAATGAATAGAGTTAGTATAAAAGAGGACAGGATGCTAAACAAGGATATTTGGAAATCTTAAAGAGCTCCATGTATGTAACTGATTGTTGCTTTTTTCTCCAATAAGCTCTTAACCGGATTAAATATACGTGTTGTGTTTTGAGATTAAACTTACATCGAACAATTTATATGTAAGTATATTATCAAAAAAATTAGTCTTATAAAGTTCAAATTTATACGTGAAATTTTCAAAAAGAAGTCTTCTATATAAAGAAGTAAATATATATATATATATATGATTAATACAATATATGATATATATTATATATTATATATATATATAGAGATATATTATATAATATATATATATATATATATAAATATATATATATATCATATAAGATTAATAACATGATAAAAAAATATAATAAGAGTTTGTGGTTGAAAAAAGTGTTACTACCCCTCTTTTGCTGCTCACAACCGATGTGGTAGTCTCTAAAGAAAGCCCATATAAGAATAAAGATCCGAAGACTGATATAAGTTTGGCTGCATCTGGCCGCTCACAACCAATGTAGCAGCCTTACTAAAAGGCGAGGGTTGTGTGTTACATTTGCATAAATATATAAATAATTTTTAAGTGTGAAATAATAAATAGATTGCTTTTGTTAGAATTCAAATATGCTCTTTTCACTTTGACTATTCGATTTTAATAAGCTATGAATATTCAGAAACTTGAGAGTTTTTGAGAACCTAAGGGCCCGTGAGTCCCGATACCTATCCTTTTGCGTGGGGTGTCAAAGATCCCTATCACATTTAGGCCCAAAGGTGTTGTTATAGGCGATATAGAGAGTTGCCGATGACGAAAGTTCACTACATGGATAGATACTCCTCGCCTTCATATTCATTATGCTTTAGGTGAAATCGAATGCATAGTAATTGTTGCAAAACGTATCCAGCTTGAAATTCATAATAGCACACCACTCACTTTAAGTATATAATAATGTCGGAAAGTAAAAACTCACAAGTTGCAAATATGAAGTAATTTCGCATCTTACTTGATATTTACTCGTGTTTTCGTTAAAGCTTGGTTTGGATAATTGAATAATCGGGACGATGAATTTTATCCTTTTGGGGCATTCTCATCGAAATTCACACTTGCGTTCTATAACGAATCCCTAACAGGTATGAAACAGATAAGAAAAAGTCGAAATAACTCATTATATAACTTAAGAAAAAAAAAAAAACAATTTGAACAAAAGTTTTAGAAAATGGGAAATAGGGTGTTTTATAACTTTGATTTCCTTAACTCCTCCACAAAAGTCTTTGCTACTTTTTAAAGATTTAGTTTGGGAATTTGAGGTATTTGTTAGAGAGAGCATATAATATTGCGTGAGGACACGCAATCACTTAGTTTGGGAATTTTGATATTGTGTGGAAAACACATAATCCTTTTATATCAAAAATGGCCCTAAAAAACAAAATTGTGCTTTAAAATGCTTTTATATTGCTTGTTGTGGTTTGTGATTGTAGTTATAACGGATAATGCAAAAATCTCAAGAAAACGGTTAAAACCGGACAAACACGGACACGGGAACGGAAGAGCACACAAAGAACCAGGAGAATGCTATCAAAAGTCAACACTGGTCAACTCAAGTCAACCTTCAGTCAAACATGGTCAACCATAAAAAGACAAAATCAAAAATTCCTAAATCAGTCCCTCAAAGTTAACCAAATCACAAAAATAATCCCTAAACCCGTATCAGTGTTACTCGTATAATTATAAGAGTTAACACACCTCCGTTAACCCCTTTAACAAATCTAAGGCCCGTCCCAAACATCATCCCTGGCCTAATCCCTTATAAATACCCAAGTCAACCAGAGGTTATAACCCCTTGTCCAAAAACAACGAAGTCAAACACCTTTATAAGAAAAAAGCGCGGAAAGGCTGTTATTACTAATGGCACCCATCGTCAACCTAGTTATATAAAACCCCTCCCATCAAATCAAAGGGCAATTAACAATTGAGGGTTAGGATGGGTAATTCAAGGATTAAGGGACACGTTGGTAAAGTTCTACATCATCTTCTCAATCCATTATAGCAAAACCTCACAAGGAATGCACGTGGATAAGTGAAGAAAACACAAAGGGATGAAATTTTTTTACACCTAATCCTATCACGAAACAACACAGGAGTGTCAACATCATGGATTGCACACTGGCATCCGTGTGAGCTAAGATTGATCTAACGGACCCCAAATTTGAGTATCCAATCATTGAAAGAAATGATGGATCAATTTAAGGGAGCGTGTAAAGGACTTGACACCTAGAAGCTTCTCCTGGCAGCTATAAAAGGACTCCTTCACTCTTACAGGATCATCTTCTTTTTTCCTGCAAACCTTTAGTTTTCAATAACTTATGTAATTTTTAGTTTTAAATGTAATTTTTCTCTTTAAACTTTTGTAAACTTTCAATTTCAAAGCATTGGTAAAAAAAATCTGTTTTTAATCAGTAATAAAATCATCATATTGAGTATTTAAATAATCTGCTTTTTTCACTTACAAGCTCTTAAAACTATCATATGTGTATGCTACTGTTGCATAAGCTCATAATAAGCTCATTCTAGCTCATCCAAGTCTATAAGCTTGGATTTGAGTTTTAATAAGTACTTAATCTACTGAAACTTTAAAATCAACTTAAAAACCCTTGCTATTTGGATTTTGGACTTATGGAACTGGAAGAGCTCATATGGACTTTTACTGGCTTATTTACAATAATCAAGAGGCTTTGTAAGTGCTCAATTGAGCTTTAATAACCTTTGTTTAGCTAAGGTTTTCTAGTAAGCGTATTCATTAAGCTTTCCTGTCTTAAATCTCTTAGTAAGTTTAGCTTTATTTTGCTTATTTGTGCTATAAATGCTATCACTTGTTTTTATATCTGTTTTAAGTTAAAATAGCTTAAAGTACTTATTTGTTTAATTTGTCCTTAAAATCATTAAAAAACCCAATAGTGTAGCTAGTGGCTTATTGATTTCAAGCTTATTGATTAAGGGTGTTTTTATCATTAGGTTGTCATAAGTTGTTTATTATTTTGGCTATTTAGAGTTTGAGCTGTGGATTGCATTTATTTCCTAAGTTTAGAATGTTTTCTAAGATTGTTAAAAGGGTGGTTGACTGTATTGTCTTTTTAAGTTCTTTTTAAATCTCAAAATTAGGATTGTTTAAGCTGTTTTTAGAAGTTAGAATTAAATTAGTTGAGTTTTCAATAGATAATAGCTTATTAGTTCAAACCTATTAATTAGAATTTACATTATTAGCTTGGATTAGTTCTAGGTTTTGATTTACTGTATGAATTTTCATTTAACTTGTGTTTTAAAGAGTGTTAGAAATATAATTTTTAGGTCGGCATTAATATTTTTTGATAGTCAGATGCATGTCAAAGGCATCACAGCTTTTAAAAACTGCAATTATCATGTTTAGTCTTAAATTTTTGCTAGTTTAAAATAACTTTTAGCTTTTCAAATTTCTTGCACAAGTAGATTAAGGGGTAGTTTAAGTATTTTTTTATAACTTATTTTAGATTATTAATCTTATTAGGTTATCTGTTTTAAGCTGTCAAATAAGGCCTGGTGCATTTTTCAGTTCAAAGTAAATTCCCCTGATTTGAGTCTAGGTCTGGTGTTCAAAGAAACCTTTAGTAATAACAAGAAGTCTCAAACTTTGTTTCAAAGGTTGATTTAGGAAGCTTATTAGTTGTAGTTTAGGCTTGCATAAGCCATTTCCCTACAAGGATCCAAGAGCTTATCTAAAAATAAGCTCAAAGGTCCCTGTAGGCCTGTTTGGTTATTGGTTTTAATACTAGAGCTTATTTAGTCTTTACGCTTTTTACTTGCTTATTATTAGTTCTATTTAGCTCATTAGCTTAGATTTAGCATATAATAGCTTATTTAGTCTAACTTTTAGCTTATTAAGTCTTCTAGCTTATTTAGTTTAAGAAAAAGCAAAAAAAATTAGCTAAGTAGTTTATGTCAAGTTAAAAGCTATTTAATAGCTTATTTAGGGCTTTTCACAAAAAGGTTCTTTTATTAAAATTGCTTATTTTTAGGTGCTTAATAACTTTGCCTTTATAAGTTTTTCAAAATAAAAAAAAAGGGAAAGTGAAAATCGGGGGTGAGCAAGACTCGAACCCCCGACCTAAACACTTTCAACCCTTTTATAATATACACACCACACTCACTACCACTGCACCATTTGGTCTTTTTCATATACCTTTGCAACATTAATTCTGAATCACGTTTTTCCCTTATAAAGCTTTATAAGTTGTTTTAGCTTATTCCGTGGCTTATTCGATAAGCTGTGACATCAAGCTTATTTTTCCTAGGTTCTAATTAATATAAGCTATTTTTTGTATTTTTTTTTCTGGAACTTTTATAAATAGTTTAGTATTTTTAAACATTTATTTTCATAAAAAAAACTTTAAAAATCATTAAAAATAGAAAAATAATCAAAAAAATATGTATCTTTTTTAGAAATTATCTTTTATCATAAAGTTTATAGGAAAATTAGTTTTGCTTTCGTAGGGTCTAATTTTCAAAATTTCGATTTTTATAGAACGGGATTCGTTTCCGTTCTCGTTTTTCGTATTTCAAAGCTCATTTCAAATCCGTTTTTGTTCTAGTTTTCTTTAAACTTACTTTTTAGTCAATTAGAGTCCATTTAAAAATAAAAATTCATTTTAGGTTTAATTTTAGAAATTTAGGGTTTTTAAATGCCGTTTAGGGTTCCCGTTTTGCATTTTTAGTTAAAATTTGGTTTTCCGTTATTTGTCTTTGTGCTTAATTGTTATAATTTGTTTATATTAATTTTTAAAAGTAGATAATCAAATCAATCTTTGTCTTCAATTCAAATCATTGTCCGAACATCAAACGTGGTTTCAATTTCACAAATCGTTGGGGGATAACGACCCGGGAATCATACTTCCCGGTTTATATACGTATTATATTATATATATTTGTAAAGATTTTCCTTTTTACCTTTGTCCTCAAGGGTAAATTGGTAATTTTCCATCATATTATATATTTTTATTATTACGTATATAAGATTCTAGCAATCAATGACTTTACAAATTGCATTGCAAGGTAAATTACTTGAATATTTTAGATAAGACATTCAAGTCGTCAATCCTACTTCATTGTGTATTTTAAGCATATATTTGCTAAATATTTGGAACACAACCAATTGGACAAGTAGACTCAATATGACATCATCTACACAAGTGTGAGTTATGATACGATGCATATTCTTATCATCTTAAAAACGGATGTCGTTATTTTCATATCAATCGACTGTGATTGGATATGTAGGTTTAAGATAATATATCTCGTTACATTTTGATATAATCTCAAAGCTAGACAAATAAGAATCCAAATTTATTGTCCTTACTCAAGAAACTTGTCAATTAGATTCGATAATAATACAATCATAGTTTGAAATATAAAGTTTGATATATATTACAAATCTTTCTTGCCCGGAAACCTCCACGACACTCTTTTAAAAAGAAGACAATATAGATTTTCATAAGTGTTCCATTAACCCTAAGACTAAAGTTGTAAGAGTGAGGTTATGAATAATTACAAGTTAATTTCATACTTCAAGATTGACATAGTATTTTGCTTGTGCAAAAAACTATTGTTGTTTTTGCATCTAGCGCATAGTTTTTTGACATTTTAATTAGTGTATGTGGAATGATTTTCCGAACCATTTTAATACAAAACCATTTGTTGTAGAATACTATATGTTATATAAAAAAATATATTATGTGTGTGTGTTAGGAACAATGCAAGCATAAGCAAAGTTTAACCAAAAAATACAATTTCCTTTTACTTAAGTTCACAATCAATTAGATATATCTTTCCTAAATTATATTTATTACATGATCTTTGAATGTTTATCCAGCTGGATACGGCGTATGTAGGCAGTAGGATACGCCGTATTGGGAATTGAGTATGTGCGTTTTCTTGTGAAGTCTACACCGTATCTTCTTTGCTGGATATGGCGTATTGAGTCAGAAACAAGCAATCTTCTAATATCATCGTTTAAACTCCAGAAAGTGCGCCTTTTAGCATGTCTTTACAAAACACTCTGTAATTACTGCAATTGGCAACTTTAAGCAATTAAATAATAATTCTTGCAATAATTATATAAAAGTGGGTAATTTATTCGGTATGAATGTAACGTTATTTGATGCCATCAAATAGCCCCCCACTTGAATCCTACTTGTCCTCAAGTAGACTCTAGATTTTATTGAAAATGTATCCCAACCGAAGTTAAGGATTTTTCCGTTTAAGCATTTCTTTTGTTTAATCACCTATACAAGACCAAGCACCTCACGAAATATGGGAAATGAAAACACTCAGATCACTCAACTAATCTAGGGTGTAACATTTAATAGGTACGCTCATTTGCTCAGTCATGATTAGTTTTATATCATATACTTGGCAAGGATACACATTTCCACCACTAGAGCTAAGGAAAAACAAGTCAAAAGGTAAATTGGGTTTTTAGGCTTAAGGTTTGATCATTCTAACAATCTTTCACCAAAAGTACCACACTAACAAGGCAGCTGAATCGTACATACACGGCCGTAACGACGGAATAGACATGTACAATTCGATCACATCCTCATTCGAGTTTAACCAATGGTTAGGATGAAGAACGATATAGGGTATGGGATCTTCTAACTTTCACAAAAAGTAATAAATCAACAAGGTGGCAGAATCACGCATACATGGCCGTAACGACGGAATAGACATGCATGACTCGATCTCAACCTCGTTCGAGTAAAACCTAAGGTTAATTGCTAGAAAAGGGAAGTAAATTGTTGTTAAATAAAATTCACAAAACAAATAGATTAAGCCTGAACAAATAAGGTACATAGTTGCTAGAAACTTTTCCCGACCATTCCATGATAAAGACTCAAAATATAAACAAACTTCTCGATCATAGGAATGACAAAGACAATCTAAGTTGGCGTTCCCATAACGGTAAAATTTCCAATCATCCTAAACTTATACATACTTTTACATAAATGGTGATATCGGCCACTTTTTACAAAACTATACATAGCTGATTTTTACCACATATCAACGAATAATCGATCTTGTGGAAACCGTAGAGGGGGTGAATATGTTTCCTTTTAAAAACTTTAAATCTTTTATATCAATTATTAAATCACTCTCTGTCGGCGGTCCTATAAATATATGAGGTCTGCCTAGTACATCAAAGGGCCGCCCTATTTAAAGGGACCGCCTCTAGAAGAGGTTTTCGGACTAGATCATTTGTATCAAATCACCTATCAAGTTTGACGTAATATGAGAAGTGTCGATAATGGATTTACAATAACTAGTGCATATTCTACCAATATATCTACACTCACAATGTTTACTACAAAGAGCTACACAACCATGACTAACACAACATAGACAACAATTCACACAATCATAAGCACAATTCAAGTGTAATAGTAAAGCGATAAATGTAAAGACATAAGTAAAGAGAAAGGTAAAAGAAATTGCAAACCGACACGATGATTTATAGTGGTTCGGTCACGAAGCTCCTCTTCGCCCTACTCCATTCCTCGAATATCCAACTCGAGAGTTACTTCACTAATCAACAAGCTCCCTTTCGGCAGAGAAAACCTTATACCAATGCTTACATTATTTTCCGACACTAAGCTAGATGTCGAGTCCTTCTTCGGGTACAACCAAACCCGTTATGTTTTATGGCCCAACATAACAAACCTTGTTTTTTATGGCCTAAACACATAAACCACGTCGCTTACATTATTTTATGACACTAAGCTAGATGTCGAGTCCTTCTTTAGGTACAACCAAACCGATTATGTTTTATGACCCAACATAACAAACCTTGTGTTTTATGGCCTAAACACATAAACCACGTCGCTTGCATTATTTTCCGATACTAAGCTAGATGTCGAGTCCTAATCTTAGCTAGAACCAATCTACCACTTCGCCAATGTATGTTAAGGTATAAAATAC
>BQNB010052964.1:0-40241 GCA_026074375.1 Tanacetum coccineum
AAGATCGCAAGATGGAAAAAACGACAAAGACAAACAAGGAAAAGATTTAAAGATCTCAGAACTAAAGACAAAGTCAAAAGACAATGACAAAGGCTTAAGATCAAAGATCACACAGCATGAAGGAACAAGCCTACAACAAAGATAAAGTCCAAGAACAAGACTCAAGATCTCAACGACAAAGCAATCTCAAGAAACCCAAGATCATGAACATGGAAGCTTGGAATCAGTAGGAGACCTCGATTCGGGGAAGATTGTTAGCCTTAAAATATGTCGACTTATACGGAATTAAAATAGTTTACATAAGGCGTGACACTTAGGGACTAATAATGACTAGTTAGGATAGTTAGGTGTCACTAGGCCTATATATACTCCTCCTATACTTCCATAGGAGGGTGAGGATTCATTTGTATCTCATAGTATGTGTGTGCTTTCCCTTCTCTTTCTAGGAGTGTTTCCCTTCTCTTTCTAAGATTCAAATCACTTAAAAACACACTCTGGATCGTTGTTTTGCTATGAATCTTAATGATTAACAATTACTAGCAGAGCCTAGGAGTGTTTCATGTTTGTGGTTTGCTTTTTTGAGGTTTTTTGTGGCTTATTTTGTAGGTTATAGCTTTTTCGTGGCTTATTTTTAAGCCAAAAGTCACGGGTGTTCTTTGGATGGTACTTATTTTGTACAAAAGCTTGAAACTTTCTTCTTCCTAATGTTTCTAGATCTTTAGTACAAGTATTTTATGGTTTTGTAAGCTTATTTCGAAAGATTCATAGTTCTTTTTAAGATTTATACATGAAAAATAATAGTGGAAATTTTTTCGTGTTAAAAACCATAAAGTTTGTGATTTTATTCTTGTTATAGCTTAGTAATACTTAGTTGTACAAAAGAAATCAAGCAAAAACGTCAAAAGTGTGTTTTTAAGTGATTTGAAAAAGTTATTTTCTAGATTTTTTGAAGGAGGAGGAATATACCTTGAAGGAGGAGTAATATACCGCTTTGCTTAGGAGAAACATACACTCAGGAGAGACATACACTCAGGTGAAACATACACTCAAGCGATTTATACACCTATTTTCGTCAAGAACCAATCTTAATCACCTTCCACAACACCAAAGCAATCACAACACTTAATGCTAAAACGATCCTATATTAAAGATTCACTAAAACGACAAACGGCTAAAGATTCAGATTAAAATGACAAGTGATCACGAAGTTGATTTGGTATCTCTTATTTGAGATTGAAGTGAGTTTCACGAAGGCGTATACTTATTTCATCATCAAGACATCCTTCTACTTTCTACCCCTTTTCTTTAAACCCAATCTATCAATTGATGACTTGCTTGAACGTATTTAACTTATGATTGAGACTTGGATTATCTAGTTATACCCGATGTAAGGAGTTACATTGTAGTACTTACAGGTTATAGCTATCACTTAAAGGAGTTACATTGTAGTGCTCAGTGTCACACGCAGATGCAGATGTGGATAGTTTTAAGAGGTGTGGTACTTCTAATACTTTTGATGTTGGGTATAGGGTACTTAAAGATTTGATCTTGCACCGTTCTTCAATCAACAACAGTGCAAGCTTAAGCAACAAATTTGAGGGATTTTACTTCAGTTTCAAGTTTGGTATATCAAGTTTACTTCACCATGTGGTCACAGCAATAGCCGACAGAATACGAGGTTGATAAGTTAGCCAGAGAGTTTAAAGGTTGAGATGTAATCAACAATTCTCCAGGATATTATTATGCTATTCAACGACAATGGTACTTCACAGTCTAAGCAAAATTTTCAAAGTTCTTCAACGACATTCATAACTTTTCAAGATTTTTGCTTATGACAAGAACTTCTCGAGTATATGTGCGTACACAACAATGATGCTTCCGAGAGTTCGAAACCATCGTGGGGAAAAATGTGTACTTTGATGTTACAAGGTCAACTTCTAGGAGGAAGTAGTGTATACTACTTTACTTAGTATGGTTTGTGAAGTATTATACATACGTGAGAAGAATTGTTGCTAATTTCTTGCATGTACCCCCGAACGAATATTAACCAAGACCTAATGACAAGTAGCAATAGTATTTGGTGTGGTTTTTATTCTATAAAATTCTGCTGTGTACGTTAATGACAAATAGAAGATTGTTGAAGCTACATTAAAGTTTTAAAATCTGCTCAAGATAGGGATGTTGGTTTTGGGGGAAGCTGATCCAAAAACTTTGCCAAAAAGGAATCTATGAAGAAAGCTTTTCAAGACACGTTGCATGAATAGGGGGAAATTAATCCAACTCATGCATACTACAATGGTTCCAAAACAAGTAAAGACACAGAAGATCCAAGCTAGAGTACAAGTTTCAAGACCAGGAGAACTTAGAAGACATCTTCAGCTTTAGAAGAGCTTTGGAAGACTTTATTTTGTTGTAATTGTACTTGTTAGGAACATTGTAATTAATTTCATATGTCCACATATTGGGTGAAGATTGTTAACCTTAAAATATGTCGACTTATACCGAATTACAATAGTTTACATAAGGTGTGACACTTAGGGACTAATAATGACTAGTTAGGATAGTTAGGTGTCACTAGGCCTATATATACCCCTCTTATACTTCCATAGGAGGGTAAGGATAATCATTTGTATCTCATAGTATGTGTGTGTATCCCTTTCTCTCTCTAGAAACACACTCCATTTTTTCTCTCATTCTTAATAATATGGCTTTCTATTTCTTTTATCCTCCCCGACCTCCGGATCGTTGTTATGGTTATGAATCTTTATGGTAACAATAAACATTACTCGAAGGGTAAATGTTATTCGGAGGATTAACATTGTTTAAAGGATAAATGTTATTTAGAGGATTCCTATCGACGTCCACGACTTCTCTTGGAGATAGTGTCCTCCTTCTTCTTTCTGTCTCTCTTAGGTGGGAGGCTAGTAGCGGAGGTATATTCCCCATGATAGGCTCCTCCGTCATGCCGGAAGGTTGTGGCTGGAACCCAGGGAGTGCCTCCATTTCTCTTTCCTCATCCACGTCTTTACTTGAATAATTCAATCGTGTCGCCACACCTTGCAACCTTAGTTCCCTCATTCTTCTCTTGATGAGGGGCTCTAGAAGCGAGTAGTTTGCCATAACAAACGCTTCGTCTACAGCCTGCACCTCTACGTGCATGGGTGTTACGGATGGTGCTTGGTTGTTTGTGGTGACATTTGAGGCTGGATTCAAAGGCGTGATATGTTGTGGCCTTTCTTCAACCTCCCTCCCCCTCAATGGCGAGCCCTTCACTTGACGTCATGAATGGTGGCGTTGAGGGTGTGGTGTCGACTTCTATTACTATGATTTTGAATGTGCGAAAGTATCGGATATTGATAGGGTTAAAAGAACGACCCTACGAATTAGTATTCGACGGATCCCACCGGGTGTGCCACTAACCGTACAATAGATCGCACCTTCTTGATCAGAGCCTATTACGTGTGAAATAAGCCAAGATACTTCTGCGTGTTGGAGTGGGTCTGCAATAAGATAGAAATAAATCACTTGGGTTAGCACAGAGCGTAGGGGTAGACCTTACGAACCGGCTCTGGCGTGAGAATCAGTAATCATGGAAATGGTATGTGTTGTAGAGAGAAAGTAATGTGTGTGTTTAGGGCATACCTGATACGGATAAATGAGATGCTATTTATAGGCATGACCTGGGAATGACCTAGGTCTTGCTACGTGTCCGATTCTGGTTTGCTGGAGCGGAACATGATCTCGCGAGCCAATGAGAGGATGTCTGATGAGGCTTCGAGATCGTACCCATGTGAAACGGTTATGCACGAGCGGGAATATAGGACGGCCATTTGTCCTTTGTTGGGTCCACAAGATATTCTGTTTTGTCTTTTACTCGGAGCCTTGTTTGTCCTGTCGGAAGCTTTGCGTTCCTTAAAGGCCGGAGGCTCCGTTTGGGATGAGCTTCGTTGTGTACTGGCGATTCTCTTACGGTAGCCTTAAGTGGCTTTACGCCAAAGATCACCTTGAAGCGTTGTGTTGTGCAGCATCGGAGATTAGGCTCCGAGCCGTGAGATGGGGTACATCATCAATAATTATGTGTCGTTATAAACCGCCGTTTTGCGTGGGATAGTATTACATAAAAGATTAATGTAGTAACACTCAAAATTTTATATCAATAGCTGGGTCGATGGGTGAGCACCTGGCCAACGAAAAAAATATGTCGTGTAAACTTTTTAAAATATTTTGATAGTTTTGTAACTGTGGACCTTACGAATGAATATTGTGTTGTTTCTATAATAATCAAAGTTTGCCCTTCGGTCATAATTTTATGATTTCGCCCCTGCCAAATGTCATGCCCAACTTTCATCCTTTGAGTCTCTTCTTATATTGAGCTTCCACCATGTTAAAAATTGTTACGACGTGTGATATTGTTTTGGTGCATTATTCGTGGAGTCGGGCATTTTTTCTGGTATGGTTAATCGCTCCTTTAATTTTCAGTATTTCAAACATAATTATAAATTATTGCCAAAGCTGCCTAAATAACAACTTATGTAAACGACTCGATACGTGATAATAAGTATTAATCTTTTAATGCGGTAGAAGTTAGCTTTGTATTCATTTGTCATTTTCATTTATGGCCGTGTTGAAATGTCTATCATTTCCACCTAGTTTGCACTCGTTCGACCAAAGATGCTCAACTTTTATGAAAGGAAATAAATTAATATGAGTAGGATCTCATGATGGGCAGTCGACTCCGGGCTGTCTAATAAGGTAATCGCCCTGGGTTAGTCGACTGCATTGTCGAGTCGGAAACCCGACTAAAAAAACTACTAAACCCCATCATAAGACCCTAGGCTACTCATATAATCAACCCACAATATAATCAAGCCCATGTTTAAATTAAAAGTTATCTGGCCTTTAGCACTTTTTGGGCTTACTTACCAATTCATGTGGCCCAATAGTTTTAGCATTTTCGTTAAGAAAGGAGTCAATGACTAGGGGTGTTGATCGGTTCGGTTATCGGGTTATTCGGTTTGTTCGGTTCGGTTATTTCGGTTAAAAGCTTTTTTAAGGTCAACTCATATACTGACCCAAACCGAAATCAAATTCGGTTTTAGGTTCGGTTCGGTTGAATTCTAGTTCGGTTCGGTTCGATTCGGTTTTCGGGTTTATCCGAATTACACAATTTATTTAAAATATATATATATACAAATATATTTAGCCAAAAAAAATATTTCAAACATAAAAAGTGTTTTTCAATATTAAGATAAAATTTATTGATCTTTTTATATATATATATATACATATACATATATATACATATACATATATATACATATATACATATACATATATATACATATTACATATATATACATATATATATATATATACACACACACACACACACACACACACACACACACACACACATATATATATATATATAGACACACACACGCATACATATATATATATATATATATATATACATACATATATATATATATATATATATATATATATATATATATATATATATATATATATATATATATATATATATATATATATAAACCCGAATTTCACTATTATTAAAAAAAATTAATAATTACATAGATTTTTAGTAAACAAAAAATTATTATTAAGATAAAAAGTGTTTTTTTTATATTATGATAACATTTTAATGGTATTTATAGATATAAATATATATTTATATGAATTCGGTTTTCGGTTCGGAGTGCCAAACCTATATCCAACCCGAGAACCGAATTAGTGATTCGGTTCGGTTCGATTTTGACAAATTCGGTTCGGTTATTAGTTCGGTTCAGTTATTTTCGGTTCGGCTCGGTTTCGGGTTTCGGTTTTTTCGGTTTTTCTGCTCACCCGCATTTGTAGGTTCAATTAATTCCTTCTTTTTTAAACTGCATTTAAATTTGTACACTGCAATCTTTTTGGTGGGTAAAAGAATGTAGTAGTTGCTTAAAGATATTCCATTTAAATTTATAATTGTTATGTAGTTTCATCTAAGATAATCGCTACTCACGTACTTATAACTTATTGTCATGAGAAACATATAACTAACAATATATTTACTCACGCAGAAAATAAAACTACACGGTACCCGTCACAACACTGAGCTAGCATGGTTAATGGATAAACGAGTAATGCATCAACTCAAAAGTTTACCTAAAACTATAAGGCTGAATGCAGTGGTCGGTCGACCGGCCTGGTCCCCCCTGCGCCGACTAAGTCGCCGCCACTGCAACCACAAGGTCGATGAACGTCAGTCGACTCTAAATGTTTACAATCCGTTGCTTACTCGACCGATATTTCACTCAAAAAAACAAAAAAACAGTACAGTTACATTATTAAAAACTATTTTTTTTTACTTTTTAAAATTTAAACCCTTCACTCTATAAATAGCTCATTCATTTCATCATTTTATACACAAATTTAAACCACTTTTCTCTTATATTTCTCATATTAATTTACAATGTCTAATAAGAAAACTCCCAAAACCAAAAAACACAATATTTTGGATCCGAATTTCCAATTATCTGGTGTCTCAACACCCGTTCGCTTTCAACCCGCAACTTCACAATATCAATCATAACTTCCACAACCACCACAAAACCATAACCCATTTTATCAAAATCGTCCATTCTGTAACAATCCGTTATTTCAGGTCATTTTACGACTTAATACTTTCCACTATTTATTTTTTGGGTTTTACGCGTTTGCTTTTAATTTTCATCGTTTAGTTAAATCGCGTAAACTAAAAATTAACATTCAACGTAAAAGGACATCAAACAACTAAAAGTTTACGTCAAGCAAATGTTATATAATTATTATAAGGACAATTTATAACTTTTCATGTTTTATTTTTATTAGTTACGTAAAACGTTTAGGTTTCGCAATAAAATACATTTAGGCATACACGAAAGCACCAATACCTAGCTATACTTCAACAAATACCCACTATTATACCCAATACCCAAAAATTAAATCATCCTACACTTATAAACAACATGTGGCTGGTTTTGCAAGTAATGAACACAAATAAATCATAAATCATCCACTAGTATCACATCATTCTAGTTACTAACCAAAACAAGTACACCATAAACTCCATTTCTCCATAAATTGGCTAATCACCTTGTCTTCCCCCTCTTTTTGTAACACCCTCAGAATGGGTCGCAACGGAATAATGTCCGGGAGCGTTACTTCATGTGTACCTTTGCACAAGCTATGAGAGAACGACCTCTAAATGTGTCGTTTAAAAAGTAATCTTGTATTGTTTAGACTCCAATGCACATCAAGTAGGCCAAGCATCTAATTCATCTAAGAAAAACATGCTTAAAAGTGTCAACATAAAGTTGATGAGTTCATAGATTTTTGTAAATGTAAATGTAAATCTCAAAAACTATATATACAAATTTACTGTGTTACAAGTCCCGCCCATACAAGACTTGCAACGCATAAACTCAAACATATAGGTTTTTAAAATGCGTGTAAACACGAACCACACAAAATGCGTTTGTTAAAATGTTGGAATTAAAGATTTGTAAAGTATGCATCTTATAATAGTTACAAAATTGTATGCGTGAATGTTGGACCGTAATATTTCTAAGAATATGATGTTTGTAGTGATCATATTATCCCAAAATGTTTCAAGTATGTATTGCCTAGTATGCAACATGAGATGTGATTACGATTACTCTAAGTTCATAACAGGAATAATGGACATGTGCTCATACCGGGTGCCTTATCTGGCACACCCGAGCATTGACTTAATGGATATGTACTCATACTAGATGCCCTATCTGGCACACCCGAACATTGACTTAATGGATATGTACTCATACTAGGTTCCCTATCTGGCACACCCGAGCAGTGACTTGTTGGATAT
Organism: Tanacetum coccineum; assembly: GCA_026074375.1. Lineage (NCBI taxonomy): Eukaryota > Viridiplantae > Streptophyta > Magnoliopsida > Asterales > Asteraceae > Tanacetum > Tanacetum coccineum. The sequence continues at coordinate 7,895 of BQNB010052964.1, forward strand.
GTACTCATACTAGGTGCCCTATCTGGCACACCCGAGCAGTGACTTATTCTGTAAATGAGTGTGTAAACGAGTATGTAATCAATCATGTAAATGAGTTTGTAAACGTTCATGTATCCGAGTGTATAAATGAGTTACAAAACCAAGTATGTAATCAAGTATGTAAAGGAGATTGTAAATGAATATGTAAACAAGTTGTAACGAGCATGTATTCTCCCTCGAGATTTGTAAAGTAAATCTAAAACAAGTGAAAGAGGGGCTATAAACTCACCTCAAGTGAATGGTTGATTATATAAATCAAGTATGTAAATCGTCTCGGGAAATCCGAATGCAACCTAATTAATTATATGCCGTATAAGTGTAATGTATTTAACATAAATACAATATCACATGTTATATAGTTACACCACCACCTAATAGCTTTTGTTTAATTTAAAAAGTCAAAACAATATTTAAATCGTATTTGTTAAATAAATGCCTACGTATTTGTATTCGTAAAATAAAGTACTATCTTTGTCCAACAATTGATTATTTGTTAATAATATATGATTTAATTTTTTATTGATTATATAATGACATTATATAATTAGTTTAATTGTTTTGTAAAATAATATTTATAAAGTTAAAAACGTATATAAATATTATATAAATGATACAACAATATTTCTTAACGTGTTTATAGCCCAAACGGACTCGAAAACGCTTGTAAACCATATTTTTTAGGTTTGATCAGAATGTTATATTTTTATAAAAATCACAGGAAATTATTTATAAAAATATATTAGTTTTTGTATTTCTATTTATCTGAAATCTTTGAAAACTCGTAACTTGCTCATTTTAATTCCGTTTTACTTGTACTTTATACGTATGAAATCGTGACGATATAATCTATTCAAATAAAATGTTCACTGTTTTTATAAAATTCTGAGTTGGAATAGTAAATTCAAAACAGTTTATAAAACTATTTTTATAAACTTAAAACTTGTAAAAGTCGTAACTCATTCGTTTTAATTCCGGTTTTAATGTTCCTTATATGCACGGTTTCCTATTGAGATAATCTATCATGATAAAAATATTTATAAAATTTTATCAGATCTGAAACTGTACCAGTTTTTATAAAACTATTAATTATTGTAAACTCGTAAATTTCATAACTTCTTCGTTATAGCTCAATTTTTCGAGTTCCTTATATGTTTGGAATCCTCATAACATGCACTATTATCATAAAATATCCATATATTTCTACCAGATCTGAAACAGTGACCACTTTTATAAAAACACTTTTATATATTTATTTATCGTAAACTCGTAAATGTCATAACTTCTTCATTATAGCTTGGTTTTTCGAGTTCTTTATATGCTTACGATCATCATAATATGTACTATTTTTTATCGTAGGTTTCCTAATTTATAAAATTTTGAATTCAAACAGTAACATTAAAAAGTCCCTTTATTTATATATTTTATAAACCATGAAAATAAACTTTAAGTGGTGATTAACATAATAACAAGTATATAAATGAATAAATAGAAGGATTAGGGTTCAAGTAAACCTTATGTGAGTGTAGGAGAATGAAAAACACAAGATCAAACCCTAGATATCAAACCCAAATTAGAAACCCTAACTATGAAAACCCTAGTTTTCTTTCTTGTATAAACCCTTTGTAAACACCCAACCAAGCTTCCAAAATACCTTGCAACACCTTAGATATAACTACTAACAATGCTTGAACACTTGTATCTTTGAAATATCAAAATTTATGAAAACCCTAATTGGTGAAAATGGAGTCGTGGGTTAAGGTAGGTATAGAGAGAGTTGTGTGTGTTTTGTTTTCTTAGAAATGGAAAGAGTATGTTTATTATTCTAGGACTTACTACTTATAGTCACTAGTAATGTTGAAACAACCTTAAATCAAACCATGGATGAGTAGTGGTATTGGTACAATGTTGTAAGAGCTCTCCTCTTCCCTAGGAGGAGGGATTGGCCAAGGATGGGTTTAGGGTACATGTGATTAACCAATTACTAGAAATATAGGATTATGGTACATTTTGTGTAAGTTTAACCATGCGGAAGTATTACTAGTGGGATTTTTATGATTTATTAAGTGTATGTTTGATGTATAACCGGCCATAGGCTTAAGGAAGTGTAAAATGATATAATTTTTAGGTATTGGGTGTAATAGTGGGTATTTGTTTGAGTATAGATAGGTATAGGTACTTTCGGGTATGACTAAATGTATTTTATTGCGAAACGTAGACGTGTTACGTAACTAATAAAAATAAATTATGAAAACTTATAAATTATCCTCGTAATAATTATATAACACTTGTTTGACGTAAACTTTTACTTGTTTGATATCCGTTTACGTTGAATGTTGATTTTTAGTTTACGCGATTTAACTAAACGCTGAAAATTAAAAGTGAACACGCAAAAGTTTAAAAAAAATAATTAGATATTTATTGACGTGAAAATGCGGATTGTTACACTTTTGGCCGTTCCCTCCTCCCAAGGAGGAGGAGAGCACCTTACAACTTGTCCTTAAAACCACTTCCTAATCCATGGTTTGTTAAGGTAGTTTACTTGATACTTTTGACTATAAAAGGAAGGTCTTAGGTATTCACAACACACACTCTTTCCATTTTCAAGTAAACTCTTCAAAAATTCTCTCTTGTTCCATATAAAACCCACAACTCAAAATTGAAGATTAGGGTTTCCATAGCTTTGATTCTAGCAAGGTTATAATTATACAAATATCATTAAGGTTACTATCTAAGGTGTATCAAGGTAATTTGGAAGCTAGGGTTTGTTAATTAAGGGTTTATAAAAAGGATTTCGGGTTGAAGAAACTAGGGTTTTTTATTAGGGTTTACATCTTATTTACTCATATAAGGTCCATTATAATCTCCATACTTTTGTGATTACTTCATTTGTTTATATACATATGGTTATATTCTTAATCACCACTTAAGATTTATTTTATAAAGTTATAAAATAAAACAAGCATATTCATAGTTGAATGAATACTTACACATGATGAAATGATGTTTATAATATGTTAGATGCAAGAACATGTTTTATTTGATGTTATACAAGTGTATATTAATTTATAGAGTTAATTGATAAATTTATGGTTAAAAGGATATTTATAGAGTTTATAAATAAATAATTATGAGGACATGTTATTTGGACAAGAATGATGACTATAAATTTGAGGACATAAAGTATACACAAGATGTGTTATTAACTAAATTAGAGGACTTATAATAATTTAATTATGTTAAAGTTTATATATATATATATATATATATATATATATATATATACATGTATGTATATATATATATATGTATATATATATATACATGTATATATATATGTATATATATGTATATATATATATATATATATATATGTATATATATATATATATATATATATATATATATATATATATATATATATGTATATATATATATATATATATATATATATATACATATATATATATATATATATATATATATATATGTATATATATATATATATATATATATATATATGTCTAAGCCAACACATTCATTGTGTTTTCTAATATAAAAAAATAAAAATTTGGTTTGATTTTCATCCAAGTTTCTTTTAATTTTGGGAAAATATATCAAGTATATATACTTTCACTTAATTATACTTTTTAAGTTAATCCAAATGCATAATATCTAGTAGCTTACTCAAAACCTTTCTTTATTGATTATTCATCATAAACATTAATAGCCTTATGTTTTTTTTAATTCAGGCTTGTTTGCAGCCTTTATGATTGGTTTTCGTACAACAATAACACATTTAAGATTTTGTCGCATGTTTACCACAAGAATTTTACTTCATCTTTTTCATTGATTACTTTGTTTATAACTTCATGATGGGTCCACTTACATTAGCTATTCAGCCATCAGGTTAGGCAAATCTATTGCACACATAATGGATGTTTGAAGAATTTGTGTTAATTACAAATTAATTATATTTTTCTCCAGGTACGTCTAATAAAATAAGATCTCTAACTATTTTTAACTAAAAATATTCAAACCTTTAGTTGTATACTGCAGGAAAATTTTTGTAAAGCCAATGTGTGCTAAAGGGCACAGCCCACAACAGACCCTTGGGTGCTCTAAGTATAATAGTCAAGTAGTACATCAAAAGTTTATTTACAAATTGCTATTTTTATTTTTACCCACTTTTTATTCCAAATGTAGGAGGCTTTGGGTTTATTTATAAACAAGATGGTAATTGCAATTTAAATTAAAGAGTTTTGTTAAAGAACCTATGTAAAAACTTTTAATGATATATAGGTGAATAATTTTACAGTTTTTATTTTACACATAACCTGTGGAGCGCAATATTAGCAGATTATCTTTTGGATGAAAGGATGCATATTTTCGGTGTAGTCGGCTGCATACTCTGCCTGTTTGGTTCGACCATAATCAGCTTATCGTGGTAAAGCAACTTACATAAATATTAATACTTCTATACCTTAGATAGTTATATTTTAGGTATGATTTCATTTTATTTCGATGTGTAACTAATTGTATGATGCTGGAATATTACGTGTAAAGGGATATCAATCCGGGACAAAGCACCTATAGCAGCCTTTGATTTTCACTCCATCTGTGACGATGTGATTGCAGGTTAGTTCATTTTATTTTTTTATAACCATTTAGTACAGTATCAAATGAGATTTTTACATGCGAGATTACTTCATCTCAGTTGGTACGGAGGCTGGTGTTTTTTTTATTGTGTCATTCACTAGAGGCTCAAGGTATCGGGGTGGAGGTTATCCATGTCCTCCAAGGTCTCTTCTTTTTCCATGTTCCCATTCGCATATTTTGTACACTCCTTTGTAGTTTTGTTCCTATGTCTTGGTAGCACGTTTTTTGCCAACGGTTGTATCTCTCAGTTAACTGGTAATTTCTAACAGGCTGTTTGCCATTCCTGTGCTACCAAGTGCATAATAAAGCTGATTCAACGTTTATAATAGTGGGATTATCATTAAGTAATCTCAGCAATTCCGTGTACCCGTTTAGGCAACATCAAAAACATAACCTAATACACAACAGTGCTCCCCGGTTCAAGGTAGTGTCCGGAATTTAAGGTAAAATCACAGGCTCGATCTTGCATCTATTGTTTGCAAATTAATGTCTTCAAAGAAATGCCAAGATTACCAGGTGTTCCTCTTTTTGTTAATCTCCAGTTCGACCCACTACCTTCAAATGTAAGACCATGTCAATAATAGTTGAACAAACTATCTAGATGTTGACTTTATTTGTAGTCCCCTGAAAAGTGAAAATATAGTTTGTTCATCTCGATTGCTGATTTATGATCATATAAAATAAAAAAATTTAGTAGAAATGTCAATACACGCCATCACTTAGCTTTTTGGACTTAATAAGCAATATGCATGGTGTTTTAAGCTGGTTGCTTATTATATTGCTCAAGCTTGTATATAAATTTATATAATTTTTATATTATTTAAGGGTGTGAATTACAGGTATGCAGGATTAAAATAAAAGAAGATAGATGATAAAAGATATTGGTCCAAAGACTTCCACATACACATCTATAGAGGAATACATGAGAAAGTCATGGAACTTTCTCTTCACTTATGTTTGATCATTTATTACTTATTTTTAACCAATTGTTCGAGTTTTTGAAGATAGTGCTTTAGAACACATATCTATTTTTTGTGTTTAAAGGCTCGAGGTTATCGGTCACTATAGGATGGAAACGTGATGGGACTGGACACCTTGGACTGATATGTAGGGAACTGATGGTGCAATGGTGCCGGCTGGTGAACCTCATTCTGTTTCATCAACCACTATGGAAAGAAAGGTAACCTGGGTTGATATCATGTGAATGAGTGTGAAATGTTGCATGTTATATTTTGAAGAAAATACATTTGGGATTGTTATTAATTTGATTAAAATGCTTTTCATAAGTTGCTTTATTAAGATTAAGATAGTTTTTTTGGCTTTTGTAAAAAAGTAGCTATAGACTTAGCAAGTGGCGGAACGAGGGTTATCGGGCTTCAGCTAATTCATTGAAGGTAAACCATTAAGGGGCGTTTGGATGTGCTAGAAATTAATGACCGATTGTAACAATCAGTTTATTGTACTGATGTTTAGCAAAACTGAGTATGAGCCAAAAGAGGCGAACCCTGACAGATGTTGATAATAGGAGGCGTTATAGAAAAGAACCTACATAGGCCTGAGCCAAAACCAGAGCCAAATAATGAATGGACACAGGAGCTGGAACGAAGGTGGAACTGCAGCCTTCAACATGCATCGTGTGCGTCTTCAACGACTTATAACTTCATAATCAAACACTGCCTGCATTAGTTCAAACTTGTCTTGAAATAAACTAATCAATCATTAAATAAATAAATAACCCACCAAATACTATAACCTAAAACCTTAACAACATAAAAAACGAAACAATGAAACAAATACTATAAAAAAAAGATTCAAAACTTAGTATTTATGCCTCTAATGATTAAAAATCAATACGATGATAATTATACAAACAAGCTTACACCATTAGCTTTAGATCAGAATCTTTTCAAAACAAAAACAAATGAAATATTTGTTTAAAGAATACTTATAAAGTTTGGAGAGGACAATTTTGAGATATTTGATAAGGGCGGCGATTGATTTGGTTATGAAGGCTGCATTTCTCGATTTTCAAAAAAACAATGAGTATGGAAGATAAAGTGAGTTTCCATGTTTGGTGTATAAAAATTTGATCTGTATTAAAATATGTCTATAAAAAGTGTGTTAAAAAAATAAAATCTATTACACGTTATTTTAAATATAAAAAAAGGAAGACACACCTAATTATGAAAAAAAAATTCCTATACACTTTTATATTTATAATTATATTTACTCATCAGATAAAAAATACATATTTTGTTTTTTTTTAAAAGATTTGGATGAGTAGCTCATATAGAATAAAAAAAATGGAACCCAAAATAACTTACCATCGATTAATTATTTTTCAAAAATATAAAAGTTCCATCATGTTACTATTCATACATCTAAATTAAAAAATATATATTAGACAATTGAACTGGATGATACGATGCATCACATATGTCTATGGCCGAGTAATTCATAACATTTATCAGTGTCAAATTGAAAAGTAAGATAGTAGCTTGACCTTGTGTGTGTGAAACATAACTACAAAAATCAGTTGTACCAAATATATAAGAGTTACTCCACAAAGCAATATTCATGTGATCGTCCCATCAAAAAACAATTTACACAAATGCAAAAAAATTATAAAAATAAAGTATCATAAATATTGTTAACACAATCAACTAGATTTAAAAAAAAAACTTTCATTCATTTTGACAGAGGAATAAAACAGGAAAGATTGGGTTAAAAATCTCTTATAAATTATTTATATTAGTTCACTTACTCTTTTAATTAAAATTGGAAAAAATTGAGAAGGGGTTTTAGAAATACGCAATCATTGTTCTTCAATTCAAAAGTAGCATGCATATTTGTTTGCATGAATAAAAAAAATGAAATCTATACTAATGTTTTAAAAAACGGTTTTTATTTTGAACCGGACAAGCCACCGAGGACCAGGTTAACCTGTTTTCACGACAGTACAATGGCGGTTCAACCGAATTCTCGGCCAAAACCGGCTTGCGGTCACTCAACCGGCACACGGTACTCAGATCGATTTTTTTAAAAACAACAAACAACAGATCAGAATCAATTGGTTCAGAAAAGATCAAGTGTCGGTTAACTCCATAAACTTACATCCTAAGACGGCACGGTTAACTTAATAAAAATTACAAAACAAAAATATATACTATTAAACCGACAAAGAATTTAACACAATTAAACGCATCGTATTGCATATACGAGAGATAAACACTCAAAAAATTAAAAAACAAAACAAACCGCCCGTCGGGCGGGTTAGGTAACTACGTATATATATATATTTATATTTTATATATTATTCTATATAGATTTATATTTATCTATATATATTTATATTATTATATATATATTTTATATATATATAATTTATTTATTATATATATTAATCTTGTTAAAATGGTGTAGGTGCCCTATTGTTTGTTAAAGTGAGAAGCTTAAAAATTGGCCAATTTGTTCATATTATGTTATTAGTTGTTGGTCCGTGTATAATTTGGTGGTTCGTGGCACTAGTTGTTGGGACTTTTGGTTCGTGTTAGAGAAATTGAGGTTCGCGATTTTAAGTAATACAAGTTTCTTGTGTATCAGTTGTTTATCATGGTTTAGCATTTATTTGTTAACTCACATGTAACTTGTAAGAGTGTATCATTTAATTTGCGAATAAAATGTATATTTCTATTAATAGTCTTTTGTGAAGCAAATGTATGTATCTTATGTATCCTGCTATATTTTGATGGACGTATCAAGTTTTTTTGTGTTGTACATCCAATTTTTATGTACTAGATTTATAATTTCTACGTATCTAATATTAATTAAATACACATATTAATTATTGATCTAATATGGTTATAGATCTCGTCTCATTTTAACATTTTTAGCTACTACATTACAAAAAACCTTTTTTTTATATATATATACTATATATATCTTATACTATTTATATCAAAACATTTCATGTATTTTGAAAACATACGATTTTTATAACTTATACATCTTTAAAATATACGGATTTTTTAAATTATAAACTCCACTGATTTAATTAGTACATGTTATGAGAATTCCGTGCATATAAAGAACTTGAGAAACGGAGCTATTACGAAGAAGTTATGAATTTTTCATTACGATGATTAAATATATAAAAATGTTTTTATAAAAGTAGTTTTAGAAAAACTGGTACTGTTTCGAATCTGATAAAAATATATAAATATTTTATTATGTTAGATTATCTCAATAGGAAATCGTGCATATAAAGAACTCTAAAAACGGAATTAAAACGAAAAAGTTATGAATTTTGCAAGATTAAAAGTTATGAGTTTTTATAAAATTTGTGAGTATTTTATATTGATAGTTTATCTAGTCACGATTTCATACATATAAAGAACAAGCAAAACGGAGTTAAAATGAGTAATTTATGAGTTTTTAAAGATTTCGGATAAATAGAAATTACAAAAACTAATTAATTTTTATAAAAAATTTTCTGCATTTTTATAAAAATACAATAAAGCTGTTAACATTTTAAAATATGGTTTTCGGGTCCGTTTGGGCTATAAAAACGTTAATAAATATTGTAGTATTATAATATTTATATATGTTTTTAACTTTATAAATATTATTTTATAAATAATTAAACTATTTATATAATATCATTATATAATCAATAAAAATATTAAATCATGTATTATTAACAAATAATCAATTGTTGGACAAAGATGACATTTTATTTTACAAATCCAAATACATAGACATTTATTTAACAAGTACAATTTAAATATTGTTTCGACTTTTTAAATTAAACAAAAACTATTAGGTGGTGATGTAACTTTATAACTTATGATGTTGTATTTATATTAAATACATTATACTCATACGACCTATAATTAATTAGGTTGCATTCGAATTTTGCGAGACATTTCACTTACAAGAATTATATAATCAATTCATTCACTTGAGGTGAGTTCATATCACTATTTTATACAATTACAATGATTTACAACTTTTGGGGTGAGAAACATGCAGTGTTTTACATTTGGACGCAAGTACACTTTAAACATGTAACACCCCCAAATAGGGTCGCAGCGGAATAATGTGTCCGGGAGCGTTACATTCTAGATCAATAGCACAAGATATGAGAACAACCTCTAAAAGAGTCGTTTGAAATACGATACATTGGATTTATTGAAATTGTTTAATACAAAGCACAACGGCTTAATTTGTTCAACATTTATATGACAAAGATTTAGATCATAACAAATATCCCAATGTGTAATGACTCTAAATCTTTTATGCATGACTCTCTAAAAGAGTATCCCCAATATATCATTAGCACCTTGTGCCTCATTGACCTAAGAAAACATGCTTTAAAATGTCAACATAAAGTTGGTGAATTCATAGGTTTATGTAAAATATAATGTAGGACTGCAAGATTTTTCCCGTGATAATACAACAGATGCAAACATCACAAAAAGTAATTACGTTTCCCTAAGCTCATGACACTGAAGCTCGACAAGTATGAATTGCAATATAAATTGTTAACATTGCCCTTGATGATGTTCTGACCCGCAACATCCTAAATCCGACATGGTATATGCCCGTTGTCCGGTAAACCGGCACAGTGAGCGCTACTCACCTGAACGGGGATGTCAATCCCAAATAGATCTATTTATAACATTCACGCTCACACAAAGTAATTGACAGTTCATGATAATGGGTTCAGAGGGTTATCGCTACTTAGGCAAACATGTAATCATGTAAAAATGTACACTTGCGTCCAATCGTAAAACAATGCATGTTTCTCACCCCAAAAGTTGTAAATCATTGATATAGTAAAACATGGGGCTATGAACTCACCTTAGTGAATGAACTGAAGTATATGAATCAAGTGAATGAAAATGTCATGGATATGACCGTATGCAACCTAATTAAATATAGGTCGTATAAGTACTAAGTACTTTGAATAACTAATGCCACATATAACTCTATATAGTTACATCACCACCTAAAAGTGTTTGTTTAATTTATAAAATTAAACAATTTAATTTGCACTTGTAAAATAAATGTCCATGTATTTGTAATTGTAAAAATGATATACTTGTCCAACAATTTGTTATTTGCCAAAAATACTTGATGTATTATTTATATAATTTCATTATATAAATAATTTAATTGTTTGAGAAAATAACATTTATAAAGTTAAAAACGTTTATAAATATTACTTTTAGTAAAAACGTCGTATCTTTCTCGTTTTAATCCCGTTTTTAACGTTCCTTATATGTATGGAATCGTATTTGAAAAATAAAATCAAATTTTACATTTATTATGTTGGTATGTATTGTTATGAACAGTAATAGTAAGTGAAAATTTATAAAAATACTTTTTATAAATCCTCGTAAATTGTACCTTATCAGAAAAATAAGCTTCCATTTTTATCAGATTCGAAATTTTATAGTTTTTATAAAAAAACTTTTATAAAAACACTTTTACGCATAATCTTGCAAATTTCGTAACTTCTTCGTTATATTTTGGATTTTCGAGTTCTTTACATGTTTACGATCCTTATGAGAAGTACTATTTTTATAAAACATAAAATGTACATCTTATTATACGAATTTAAACAGTATGTTTGAAAGATTTAGATAATTAATTATATAACTTTGTTTTATGTACTTTTAAACTTAATAAAGTTACCACAAATCCTATAATTTATAAATTTACATCCCTTGTGTATAATTTAAGTCCTCTACATGATTTCCATAATATTGTGTCCATATGGTCCAAAAAAATGTCCAATACATTTATTTAATTCTATAAACTTTAAAATTAAATAAATATTCATAACTTAACAAATAATTACCCATTGCTTGTAAGTCCTTGTTTTAAACGTATTAACATATTTTAAACATCATTTTAACCACAAAATAAAAGTAATTCGTGTATGTACGTACATGTTTTTTCATTTTATAACTTCATAAAATAAACCTAGGTGATGATTTAACTATACACAATTATATAAAACATGAAATTAACATATTGAAAAGATTAGGGTCTTAGGTAAACCTTAGATGAGTGTATAATGAGTGATGAAAAAGATCAAACCCTTTTGATCTAAACCCTAATTCGAAAATGAGCTATAAAACCCTAATTTGACTTTCCTTCTTGTTTAACCCCTTTAATTACCAAACCAAGCTTCCAAGACACCTTGTATATGATTAACAATAACCCTTGAGCAGTTGTACTAGCTTAGAAACCAAAGACTATGATTTATTTTGAGTGTGTGTTTGTATCTGTGGGTTATGGAGAGAAAAGGAGGTGAAAAGAGTTTGATTTTCTTACAAATGAGTGTGCGTGAGTTTGCTTCACCTTTATGGCTACTATATATAGCAAGACTTGAAGGGAAATACCATCTAGAAAAACCAACAAATGGTTTATGGTGTTGTGTTCATTGTAGCTGGTTATGGAGACCAAGAGGACAAGGGAAAATAGTTTAAAACTCACTTAGGGCTTGTAGAAGTAAGGAACAAGTGTGGTTTATGTAAGAGTGATAAGACTAGTGCTTAAGCATGCTTGTTCTTGTCCCCTCTCCTTCTCTTGTTGTTTGCCCTGTCTAAGAACACAAAGGGAAACACATTTTGGGTAAAAGTGGTTGTTTGATCCATTGGTTAACAACAATGGTTGTTTATTCAAGTTAGTGGAGGTGTAGGATTTAATTTCAAGTTGTATGTGTATGTATATGCTTATAATTTGGTTAGGGGCTAATCTGGATAGTAGGTTATGAAGTTTTTGGGTATTATGGGTATTAGTGGGTATTTATTGAAGTGTAGGTGGGTTTATGGTTTGCCATGCATGCACAAGTGTAGTTTTATCGTGTTACATAAATGTTTTACGTAACCAATAAAAATAAAAAGCGTAAAGTTATAAATTATCATCCTAATAACTTTATAACACTTACTTGAAGTAAACATTTAATTGTTTGATGCCCGTTTACGTTGAATGCTCATTTTTAGTTTACGCAGTTTAGTCTAACGGTAAAATTTAAAAGTAAACGCGCAAAAGCCGAAAAATAAATAATTGAATAATTAAAGTCGTAAATAATTTGAAAATGTGAAATGTTACAGTCTCCTCCCGTTAGAAGAGCCTTGCCCCCAAGGTTCAAGTCGCGACACTTGACGAAGGTACGAGTTTAGTGAAGAGGTGCAGATACTTCTTTTGAAATTGGTCTTCCCGTTCCCATGTGAACTCAGGACCCCTCCTAGAGTTCCATCGAACCTTGACAATTGGGATACGACTTTGCTTCAACCGTTTAACTTCTCGATCCATGATTTCTACAGGTTCTTCCATAAAACGGAGCTTATCATCAATATGAAGTCCATCTAACAGAATGGCTAATGGTTCGTCAGAATAACATTTCTTCAAGTTGGATACATGAAACGTGCTGTGAACCCTACTCAACTCTTGAGGAAGCTCAAGCTTGTAAGCAATGGCTCCAACCTTAGCTAACACCTTGAAAGGTCCAACATACCTAGGGTTTAAATTTCCCTGTTTTCCAAAACGCACGACCCCTTTCCAAGGTGAAACTTTAAGCATAACTCTATCTCTAACTTGAAATTCCATCGACTTATGCTTTAAATCGGCGTAACTCTTTTGTCGGTCATATGTGGCTTGAATCCTTTACTTGATCTGAATGACATTCTTAGTTGTCTCTTGAACAATTTCTGGACTGTTGAGTTTGACTTCTCCAACCTCGGCCCAACAAACAGGTGAACGACACTTTTGACCGTAAAGTGCCTCAAATGGTGCAACCTTGATGCTAGCGTGATAACTATTGTTATATGAAAACTCAACCAATGGCAAATGTTTAACCCAACCATTTCCAAAGTCGATCACACAAGCACGTAGCATATCCTCGAGAGTTTGAATAGTCCTCTTGCTTTGTCCGTCAGTCTCTAGATGATAGGCAGTGCTCATATCCAAGTTAGTACCCAAAGCCTTCTGAAGTGACCTTTAGAAATTTGATGCGAATCTACCGTCACGATCACAAATGATTGAGACGGGCATTCTATGCCTTATGACTACCTCCTTTAGGTACATCCTTGCCAACTTCTCCATGGGATCAGTTTCTCTCATTAGTACGAAGATTGTAGACTTTGTAAGCCGGTCAACAATCACGTAAATAGTGTCATAACCTTGCGGCGACTTAGGAAGCTTTGTGACAAAATCCATTGTGATGTTATCCCACTTCCATTGGGGTATATCGGGTTGTACCAACAAATCTGATGGCCTTTGGTGTTCGGCCTTGACCCTAGCACATGTCAAACATTTACGGACATAGGTGGCGATGTCAGCCTTCATATTAGGCCATCAATATAGCTTCTTCATGTCTTGATACATTTTTTTGGAACCCGGATGGATAGAGTATTTTGATTTGTAGGACTCGTGCATGATCACAGTCCTCAAGTCACCATAACATGGCAACCAACTCCTGCCGTTTAAGCATAGGGTTCCGTCGGCGCGGGGTTCTAACTTCTCCTTCGGTATATCCTTCTTGATCATACCTCCTACATCTTCGTTCTTGAGGTTCTCTGGTTTTTGTACTTCTATTTGAGCTTCTAAAATTTGTTTAGGGAGATCCAAACCAATAGTCATGACTAAGGCTCGAACCCGTAATGGCTTACTCCGTTCTTTACGGCTTAAGGCATCGGCCACTACGTTTTCTTTCCTCGGGTGATAACGAATTTCACAATCGTAATCATTGAGCAACTCTACCCAATGACTTTGCCTTATGTTCAACTCCTTTTGGTCAAGTATGTATTGTAGACTCTTATGATCTGTGAACAACGTACACTTGGTTCCATACAAGTAGTGCCTCCAAATCTTTAGAGCAAACATTACTGCACCAAGTTCCAAATCATGAGTAGTATAATTTTTCTCATGAATCTTTAAATGTCGTGATGCATAAGCAATCACCTTCTCATTTTGCATCAATACCGTACCCAATCCTTTATGCGACGCATCGCAATAAACAACGAAGTTCTCAGCTCCTTGAGGGAGAGCTAAGATGGGTGCACTACACAACTTATTCTTCAATGTCTGAAAAGCTGCATCTTGCTTATCACCTCATTCAAAGGCGACTTTCTTCTGAGTAAGCTTGGTCATCGGCTTAGCAATTTTCAAAAATCCTTATGTGAATCTCCGATAATAACCGGCAAGACCTAAAAATTGACGAATCTCCGTGGGAGTCTTGGGAGATGCCCAATCTTTTATGGATTTGATCTTGGCGGGATCCACGTGAATGCCTTGACTATCAATCACATGGCCGAGAAATTGTACCTTAGGAATCTAAAATTCACATTTAGAGAATTTAGCGTACAACTCCTCTTTCTTTAGTAGCTCCAGGATTAATCTAAGATGCTCTTCATGCTCTTCTTTGTTCTTCGAGTAGATGAGGATATCGTCAATAAAGACTATCACAAATTTATCCAAATATGGCTTGCACACCCGATTCATAAGATCCATAAATACTTCCGGTGTGTTCGTCAAACCAAATGGCATAACTTGGAACTCGTAATGACCATAACGAGTCCTGAAAGCGGTCTTTAGAATATCTCCTTTATGAACTTGTAACTGATGATAGCCCGATCGCAAGTCTATCTTAGAATAAACACTGGATCCTTGTAGTTGATCAAACGTCAATCCTCGGGAATGGATAACGATTCTTCACGGTTAGCTTGTTCAATTCCCGATAGTCGATGCACATTTGAAATGATCCGTCCTTCTTTTTTACAAACAAGACTGGAGCTCCCCAAGGTGAGGAATTGGGTCTTATAAATCCCTTGTCGGATAGCTCTTGCAGTTGCTTCGACAATTTTTTCATTTCGGAAAGAGCCAATCAATAAGGTGCTCTTGCTACAGGTGCAGCACCAGGTATCAAATCGATCTGGAATTCCACTTTTTGAGTCGGTGGAAGACCCGACAAGTCTTCGGGAAATACTTCAGGAAAATCTCGAACGATTGGTACGTCCTCAAGTCGCTTCTCCCCCGACTTGTCTTCAGTCTCCTTTGTAGTAACATGTGCCAAAAAGACATGATATCCTTTTAGCATGTACTTCTGTGTTTTAGTGCACGAGATAATGTTCAAACGAGTCTCGTTTCCCCGTCACCATAGACAATTAAGGTTTCATTTCCCTAGGGAATACGAATGATCTTCTCGGCACAATCAATGACAGCATGGTACTTTGCCAACCAATCCATACCAATTATGACGTCGAAACTACCAAGTTATATGGGCATTAAGTTAATGTTGAATGGATGATCTAAGAAGTTTAATGTGCAACCCCGAATGATAGTGTTTATTCTAATTATTTTCCTGTCGGCTAGTTCAACATCGTAATAATGGTCTAATGTAGTTGGTGTGATATGAATTAGGGAACTAAATGTAGTAGATACAAAACTCCTATCGGTACCAGTATCAAATAGGATAGAAGCATAGCGGTTGTTTAGAAGGAACGTACCCGTAATGACGTTGGAGTCCGGGTTTATTCTCGCATTGCCCACCACGTACACTTTCGCTGGGGCATTGCCATTCCTACCTTGATTACCACGGTTTCAATTCTTCAACTTCGGGCATTCTCTCTTAAAATGCCCCTGAACACCACACTCATAGAAAGTGCCAGCATTCTAAGTCATTCCGGAGTTCCCACGATTGTTATTATTACCATTGGGACCAGAACTCCTACACTCACGAGCTAGATAGCCGATCTTCTTGCACTTATTAAATCTGGGAGCACATGGTCCTTTGTGGTGATAGTTGCATTTTGTACACAAGGGCAATGATCCTGTGTACTCCCTTTTTTCACCAGTCCCAGCAGTGTAAGCCCTCCCAGTGTTCTGTCTCTTGTTTTGTTGTTGGTACCCCTGATTGTTCCCAACATTAAACTCCAACTTTCTCTTTTACTCAGCTTGTCTTTCAGAAATAGTGAGGACCTTTTGATCCATCTGATCATTAGCAAACTCAATTGCCTTCTTCATTGTCTTGGGTTGATATGACATTACATTTCCTCGAATCATATCAGTAAGTCCACCAACATATTTCTCAACTTCATCCGATTCCTCGGGAAACATCCTTCCACACATCAGTGCAAGCTCTTGAAAACGCAAAGTGTAACTCGCAACATCAGTACCTTTTACTTTTAGGTTCCAGAGCTCAATTTCCAACTTCTTGATTTCACCCCTTAGGCAGTATTTGTCTGTCACCGTCTTTTTTAGTGTCTTCCAGTCCATAGCATAAGCAACATCTTGAGTAATAGCCTTCATGTGGGAGTTCCACCATGTTAGAGCATTTCCAAGGAAAGTGCAAGTAGAAAACTTAACTTGGTTCTTCATAGCACAATTGCTGATATGGAACATTGATTCCATTTTCTCGAACCATTGTGACAACATAACCACTCCTTCAGTACCCTTAAAAGTAAGGTATACTCACGTGGAGTGCGTACAGTTCCTCTAATTCCAGTGTCAGAATTGTGGCTTCCGTCGCCATGACCATTAGTGCTATTTTGAAGAGTTTCATGATTAGCAAGTGCCTCAGACACTCTTGCTTCGATCAGTTGCTCAACTGTAGCAACTGTCATAGGCGCAGCAGCCCTTGCAGCAGCAACAGAGGTTCTCTTTAGGGGCATATTGTTCTAAATCACAACAATATAAAATACGTGAGCTTTCATAAACATCACAGCATGACATGGGTACAACATATATATAACAAGATCACATCACACAGTGATTATATAACATGACTGGGATCACAACACATAACAGAATTGAGATCGACATAACATAATACAACACATTATATATAACAAGATCACATCACACAGTGATTATATAACATGACTAGGATCACAACACATAACAGAATTGAGATCGACATGACATAATACAACACATCATATATAACTGGAAAACATACATGATTGTCTGATACAAGAAATGAAAAATACAAATCCTACTACCGTGCTAGCTGGGTATAAAACCCATAATACTTAGCCGGCTAACATAATGATAGCTATGAATATGACATGAAAATGTAAACCTAGGCAGAACTACCAGCACCCTCGGGATCATCTGCATGAGTCTGATCTCTAGCCTGAAGTGCCTGAATCTGTCCTAATGCCGCTGACAACTGTCCCTGTAGTGATGAAACATGTGCAACCAATGTCGCTGTCAATGCCTCTTGTGAAGCGATACGATAATCCTGAATATGGGTGTGAGTCCTATATGCCTGCATCTCCTGGTGAACTGCCAAACTCAATCCCACTGACTGTGCCTAAGCCTCTCGAGAAACTAAAGCCTCCTGCTCCATCAACAACACAGTCTCTTGGTGAAACTCTCTGTCCTCGATCAATACGTCGACTATCTGTGATAAGCGAGTTTGTCTGTCCTGAGCATTCTCGATTACGACATAAATATCCTAAGTGTCCTCCTCCTGAACCTCAGCAAGCTCGGTCACCCTAGCATTGACCCCTTCCAGGGTCGTCGGTGCCACCTCCTCAATAGCCTCTATCGGGTCTACCCAGACATCCCTAATGCCATAGCCGACCTCCTCGTCTCTCTGACGTCTGGTCTCGGCATCCAGAGTGCCAATAAACCCATAGTCTGCTCTACGACCTCCAGTAGGTCTAGCAGCAGTCGAACTCTCCCTCACCTCATACCCTGATGTGAGAGCAGTCAGACATAACCTCTTACAAGGTGGTAACTCAACCTTGGTAATGTCCTCCCTACGGTCGACTAGTGGTGGTATGAATAGTGATGCTGGTAGTGGTGGTAGTGGTGGTGATGGTAATAGTGATGACGTGGGTACAAGTGGTGGTAAATATAGTGATGATGGTAGAGGTGGTAATGGTGACGATGGATGTAGTGGATGGTGATGAGGCTCTCAATCTACCCATGGCAGCTCTGAAGCCTCGAGGTGCACGTACATGGTTAAGGCTACCATATAGGTGAGGTACTATAGGAAGTGGTGATGATGGAAGTGCAGGTGTAGCCAAACACCTAGCAAGGCGTTCCTCTATAAAGGGTGGTGATAGTGAGATGAGTGGTGATGATGGTGGTGTAGGTAAGGCAAGAAGTCTCTCGACCTCCTCCTCAGATGGAAAAGGCATAGGTGCATAGGGTCGAATAGATATCCTAGCCCCCAGAGGTGGTGGTGGTGTCGTCGTGGACTCATCCATCTCGAATGGCTCTGTCTCCTCGAAAGAGGGAACAGGGTCAACAGCGGGTGTAATGACAGAGTCGGCCGGAGCCAGGTGATCCTCCTCCTCCTATGAAGCCTCCTCCTTTTCCTCGTCATCGTCAGAGGAGTCATCATCATCATCTTTGTCACCTCCATCAGCTGGATAGTCTACTAGACCATCCTCAGAGTCCTCCTCGGGATCCGAGTCAGTAACGTACCCTGGAGACAGGGCAACGGGTGAGGCATAATCAGCGTAAGGCTGGTCCTCAGCAACGATCTCGTCATCAGCTGGTGCCAAGTACTCAGGGTACTCTGGACCTGGAACATAATCTAGCGAAGGTGGTGCCTGCTCTGGCTCCTCAGGGCCAGGTACGTAATCTGGTGATGCTAGTGCAACCTATAGTTAGTCGGGCTCCTGAAGTCCAAACAATTCCACAACCCATGCTAGCGGGTCTCCATGAGATATTATAGACGTGTACGTAACCTCGGATGATGTTGAATCCGATGACATGACTGAATCTGTAACACTCAAACAGAGTTTACATTAGTACATATATAAGACCAATAATAATATACTTAATATTTTATAAACACGTATGTGAACCATGCAGCATCTAGTATATCTAACTAATGCAACAAGTAATGTATAAATGAATGTCCTATGAAAATCCCTTTGTATGATGCAATGTTTGAAAATTGTTATAGTCCAAGTAAAAACATTTGACCTGGTTCTCTATAACCTTGGTTCTAGATACCAATCTGTAACACCCCCAAATAGGGTCGCAGCGGAATAATGTGTCCGGGGGCGTTACATTATAGATCAATAGCACAAGATATGAGAATGACCTCTAAAAGAGTCGTTTGAAATACGATACATTAGATTTATTGAAATTGTTTAATGCAAAGCACAACGGCTTAATTTGTTCAGCATTTAGATAACAAAGATTTTAGATCATAACAAATATCCCAAAGTGTAATGACTCCAAATCTTTTATGCATGACTCCCCAAAAGAGTATCCCCAATGTATCCTTAGCACCTTGTGCCACATTGATCTGAGAAAACATGCTTTAAAACGTCAACATAAAGTTGGTGAATTCATAGGTTTATGTAAAATATAATGTAGGACCGCAAGATTTTTCCCGTGATAACGCAACAGATGCAAACATTACAAAAAGTAATTACGTTTCCCTAGCTCATGACACTGAAGCTCGACATGTATGAATTGCAATATAAATTGCCAACATTGCCCTTGTTGATGTTCTAACCCGCAACATCCTAAATCCGACATGGTATACGTCTGTTTTCCGGTAAACCGACACAGTGAGCGCTACTCACCCGAATGGGGATGTCAATCCCAAATAGATCTATTTATAACATTCGCGCTCACACAAAGTAATTGACAGTTCATGATAATGGGCTCAGAGGGTTATCGCTACTTAGGCAAACATGTAATCATGTAAAAATGTACACTTGCGTCCAATCGTAAAACAATACATGTTTCTCACCCCAAAAGTTGTAAATCATTGATATAGTAAAGCATGTAGCTATGGACTCACCTTAGTGAATGAACTGAAGTATATGAATCAAGTGAATGAAAATGTCACGGATACGACCGTATGCAACCTAATTAAATATAGGTCGTATAAGTACTATGTACTTTGAATAACTAATGCCACATATAACTCTATATAGTTACATCACCACCTAAAAGTGTTTGTTTAATTTATAAAATTAAACAATTTAATTTGTACTTGTAAAATAAATGTCCATGTATTTGTAATTGTAAAAATGATATACTTGTCCAACAATTTGTTATTTGCCAAAAATACTTGATGTATTATTTATATAATTTCATTATATAAATAATTTAATTGTTTGAGAAAATAATATTTATAAAGTTAAAAACGTTTATAAATATCACTTTTAGTAAAAACGTCGTATCTTTCTCGTTTTAATCCCGTTTTTAACGTTCTTTATATGTATGGAATCGTATTTGAAAAATAAAATCAAATTTTACATTTATTATGTTGGTATGTACTGTTATGAACAGTAACAGTAAGTGAAAATTTATAAAAATACTTTTTATAAATTTTAATTATTGAAATCGTATATTAATTGTATCTCATTCGTTTTAATTCGGTTTTTAGTGATTCTTATGTCCACGTCTTCGTAATTAAAAGCTCTATCCAAGAAAATTATTTCCCAACAGCCCACTGTTATGAACAGTAGCATGTTTTTATAAAATTACTTTTATAAAAATACTTTTTATCGTAAACTTGTAAATAGCGTATCTTCTTCATTTTAAATCCGTTTTTAATGTACCTTATAGTTTTGAAATCCTCATAACTTGTACTTTTTCAGAAAAATAAGTTCACATTTTATCAGATTCGAAATCCTTATAGTTTTTATAAAAATACTTTTATAAAAACACTTTTACGCATAATCTTGCAAATTCCGTAACTTCTTCGTTATAATTCGGATTTTCGAGTTCTTTACATGCTTACGATCCTTATGAGAAGTACTATTTTTATAAAATATAAAATGAACATCTTATTATACGAATTTAAACAGTAGGTTTGAAAGATTTAGATAATTAATTATATAACTTTGTTTTATGTACTTTTAAACTTAATAAAGTTACCACAAATCCTCTAATTTATAAATTAACATCCCTTGTGTATAAATTAAGTCCTCTATATGATTTTCATCATATTGTGTCCTTAGGGTCCAAGAAAATATCCAATACATTTATTTAATTCTATAAACTTTATAATTAAATAAATATTCATAACTTAACAAATAATTACCCATTGCTTGTAAGTCCTTGTTTTAAACATATTAACATATTTTAAACATCATTTTAACCACAAAATAAAAGTAATTCGTGTATGTACGTACATGTTTTTATTTTATAACTTCATAAAATAAACCTAGGTGATGATTTAACTATACACAATTATATAAAACATGAAATTAACATATTGAAAAGATTAGGGTCTTAGGTAAACCTTAGATGAGTGTATAATGAGTGATGAACAAGATCAAACCCTTTTGATCTAAACCCTAATTCGAAAATGAGCTATAAAAACCCTAATTTCAAAAAACCCTAATTTGACTTTCCTTCTTGTTTAACCCCTTTAATTACCAAACCAAGCTTCCAAGACACCTTGTATATGATTAACAATAACCCTTGAGCAGTTGTACTAGCTTAGAAACCAAAGACTATGATTTATTTTGAGTGTGTGTTTGTATCCGTGGGTTATGGAGAGAAAAGGAGGTGAAAAGAGTTTGATTTTCTTGCAAATGAGTGTGTGTGAGTTTGCTTCACCTTTATGGCTACTATATATAGCAAGACTTGAAGGGAAATACCATCTAGCAAAACCAACAAATGGTTTATGGTGTTGTGTTCATTGTAGCCGGTTATGGAGACCAAGAGGACAAGGGAAAATAGTTTAAAACTCACTTAGGGCTTGTAGAAGTAGGGAACAAGTATGGTTTGTTCATGCTTTATGTAAGAGTGATAAGACTAGTGCTTAAGCATGCTTATTCTTGTCCTCTCTCCTTCTCTTGTTGCTTGCCGTATCTAAGAACAGAAAGGGGAACACATTTTGGGTAAAAGTGGTTGTTTGATTCTTTGGTTAACAACAATGGTTGTTTATTCAAGTTAGTGGAGGTGTAGGATTTAATTTCAAGTTGTATATGTATGTATATGCTTATAATTTGGTTAGGGGCTGATTTGGATAGTAGTTTATGAAGTTTTTGGGTATTATGGGTATTAGTGGGTATTTGTTGAAGTGTAGGTGGGTTTATGGTTTGCCATGCATGCAAAAGTGTAGTTTTATTGCGTTACATAAACGTTTTACGTAACCAATAAAAATAAAAAGCGTAAAGTTATAAATTATCATCCTAATAACTTTATAACA
This sequence comes from Tanacetum coccineum, assembly GCA_026074375.1. NCBI lineage: Eukaryota > Viridiplantae > Streptophyta > Magnoliopsida > Asterales > Asteraceae > Tanacetum > Tanacetum coccineum. The sequence continues at coordinate 30,747 of BQNB010052964.1, forward strand.
CTTACTTGACGTAAACATTTAATTGTTTGATGCCCGTTTACGTTGAATGCTCATTTTTAGTTTACGCGATTTAGCTTAACGGTAAAAAATAAAAGTAAACGAGCAAAAGCCCAAAAATAAATAATTGAATAATTGAAGTCGTAAATGACCTGAAAATGTGAAATGTTACAAAACAAATTACGAGTTTGCCTAAGTAGCGATAACCCACTATGACCATGAATCATAAACTGTTAATTACTTGTTGTAAGCGCGAATGTTTTGAATAGATCTATTTGGGATTGACATCCCCGTTCGGGTGAGTAGCGCTCACTAGTTTTGGCGGTACCAAAACAACGAACGTATACCATGTCGGATTTGGATGTTGCGGGTTGAACATCTAAACGGGCACATTATTGGCATTAATATTCATATACATACATGTTGTAGCTTTAGTGTCATGAGCTTAGTGCAGGCGTAATTACTTTTGTGATATTGTATTCGTTACTTTGTCATACACTTAGAAATCTTATGGTCCTACGTTATACATTACTTAAACCTGTGAATTCACCAACTTTATGTTGACGTTTTAAAGCATGTTTTTCTCAGGTCAATAAGGTACAAGAACAAGGATACATTGGGGTCATCATTTTGGGAGTCAATTTGCAATAGAGATTTAAGTGCATTACATTTTGGAATATTTGTTATGTATTAAAATCTTTACATTTACAAGGATGAACAAGTTAAGCTTTGAGCTTTTGTAACAAACAATTTTATTAAATCCAATGTATCATTTTCAAATGACTCATTTAGAGGTCGTTCTCTCATATCTTGTGTTATTGATCTATGAAGTAACACTCTCAGACCTATATTCCGCTGCGACCCTATTTGGGGGTGTTACACATTCAATCCTGTGTATAACAACCAACCATCTTATTACCAATCACCAAATGCAATGTATCAATTTTCTTTTGATTCATCGTCGGCGTCTCTGCAGCCAAATCAAGGGTATTTTCCCCTTAACCGTATTAATCTTGATATGGTTATGGAGAACTTATTTGATAGTCAAGATTTTTACGAGGGTTAAAATTCGGGTCACGATAATCAAGATAATTATGCGGGTCAAGGTTCGGGTCACGGTAATCAAGATTATTATCCGACTCAAGATTTTTCGATGGCTCACGGTTCGGTTCAAGGTTCGGCTCCCGTTGAAGACGACTCTCCCGTCGCAGAGGTGGCGGCCATCAAAGCTAAGAAGGTTTCAAAACATGCTTCAAAGGCCAAGACGAACGATAACAAAGAAACGTCAAAACCATAGACAACGACGGAAGAGATCGCGTTGTGCAAAGCGTGATGCGATGTGAGAGGAAACGCTATGAAGAATAGGGGGTTTTGGGGGGAGGTTATTACGTACTTTGAGAAAGAAACGGGTGAAAAGAGAGGGTACGATGCCATCACTAGCAAATGGAAAAATAGGGTTTGTCCCAGAATTGGTGCATTTTGTGCCATTATCGATAATATCGAACGGAGCAACAAGAGCAGGTCGTCTGACCTAACTGTGTACAAAAAAAGACGTTAGCGAAATACGAAGCGCGGTACGAGCATCCCTTTACATTGGAGTCGTGTTGGAACATTTTGAAGGATCTGCTTGGAAAGGAGTTGAGATGCCTAATTTTTACAAGACAAAAAAGGGTAGCAAAAAATCCAAGACTTCTGAAACCACCTTAGAGTCAACGCAAGGTGGTTTTAATTTGAACGATGAAGCAGATGGTTCTGAGAAAGAGGTTCGGAAAGAGGGACTAATTGGTCGTGACCGAGCTAAGAAGAAAGCATCCTCCTCCTCTCGTTATGAATCTTCATCTGTTGCAGGAGGAGGTCTTGTTGAATTGGTAGCCGATAAATGGAAAAGCATCAAGTTGGCTAGTTGGGAAAAGAAGAAGGAATAACAAGACTCCTATATACAGTTGAAGAATAGAGAGTTGTATATCAAAGATGCGGTGCGTCAGGAAGCATCAGAGCTGAAAAGGCAGGAACTTGCTCTACAATGTCAAACTCTTGAATTAGCCTTAAAAAAATGAGACAAAGACTTCTTCTTCTATAATTCACGAATCGACGAGAGTTTGCCCCCAAGACAACAACAGACGCTAAGGGAGATGAAGCAAGAAATCAAAGAATACTATAACTTAAATTATTAGTTTAAGTTTTTAACTATTATTGTCATGTTTTAATCTTATTTGAATTATTATTAATGAATTTTAATTTTGTTGTTAAAAAAGTTGTGAAAAAAAAATGTCGGTCGTCTTACTGTCCCTAAAAGGTCGCCTGTAAATCGTCAGATTGAAAGCTAAGGTGGCAAGATAATTAAGAATCGATGAGAGTCAAACATGTTCGAAGGTTGACTTTCAAATATTCAAATTGGCTAAATAATTGTTTTGGATCTTAGGATACACACATTCTTTGATTAATAGTATTAGTTACATATCCCTTTCCTTTTAATGAATCATAAAAAAAGTATCTCCACGTTCAAGTATCATGATTATTTTATATAATTTGTTGTTTAATTCGTAATAACAGTTATCGTGATATTTGAAGTTATTTTGTGCTGTGTGCGAGGGAATGTGTACAACACGAGCTTCAGTTACGTTGTGATGGTATCTAACTACATACTCCATTATTTGAAAGTGAATTAGTATGGAAACCTTGAAGGTATAGAAGTCATAATCAAACAAAAATAGTTAACAGTTAACACAATGTGGAAAGAAATTAGATAATCGACTAAGGTTCCTACTCGTTAGATTTATAAATCAAAATGACAGTAAAAGGGATGTGGTTTTATGGTAAAACTTTTTTAGACATGGTTCCAAATATAATTTGCAAAGCGAAACTTGAACCGGAAACTATAATCAACAAGATGAGGGAATCACGGTTGGGGTGGTTCGAACATGTTTGGAGCCGGAGGAGACCACATACTACACCAGTTAAGAAAGTCGAAGCTTGGGTAGTGGACGGGTTGAGAAGAAAGGGTAGTCGATAGACCAAAACTCAAGTGTTTTTTAGTTTTTATGCATTTAGACTTCCTAGGCGTAAGTAAAATCATGACGTTGCTATATCTTAGTTCTAATTTTCAATTTCGCACGCATGCCTCCTCCGTAAGGTGAAATGAGCACAAACTCGATATCAGAAACCAGTAAATAGAAAGAAACAATAAGCTAATAGCAAGAAAATGAACATCGTTCTTCCATCTTTAGACAAATTATTGCATCTACAAATTAAATTTTCAAGTCTATTAAACTAAAATGAATGATAAAAAGTAGGGTGAAGATATTCACATATTTTTCGTGACAAATTAGTATTATGGGTGGGCCAATTTATTCTTTAGTGACTCAATTTATGTTAACATTATAAAATTAATAGTATATGGTGGAACTTTGGGGTGGGCTTTGGCCAACCCAAGTTAATACATACCTCCGTCCCTAGTAGTCGATAGACCAAAATTGAGGTGAACAAAAAAACCGGTTTTAAAAACCGGAACCGGTTTGAAACCGGAAAACCGAACCGGTCAACACTGGGTTTGACCCAAACCGACGGTTTGGAACCGGTTTAGGGTTTTCGAGCTTCCACCGGTTTGTATACCGGGTTTTCGAACCTGTTTGAAAAACCGGTTTCTACCCGAACCATTTTTTTTTGAATTTAGCTTTTTTATTGTGAGAGATCCCATGAAGGAGAGTTTTCGATAGAGATGCGGTCAACGAGCTAAACTTCGGCAAGAAATTTATTTTTCGGCAACAAATTCATTTTGCGGCAACAAATTTCTGTGGCGGATTTGGCTGAAATTCGCATGTCACTCTGAAACGACCCAACGGGCAAGGCTCAAATTATGAGTTGTGTCACTTTTTGGCCTTTCGGGGTCGTTTCGGGCCTCAAAAGAGCGTTTTTCTGTTTTATAAGTACGTTTTTGGGTAAAATAAAGTATACATCATTTCTTTCCATGTCCTCATACTATTTTTGACGAATCTTGTACTGTACCAATGCTTATCTCTATCTTGTACCCATGCTTATCTTTATGGTAGTTTTTTGGATCTTGTCCCCCCACATGCTTATCTTCACATGCTTATCTTTATGGCATTTTTTTTTATCTTGTCACCCCACATGCTTATCTTCACATGCTTATTTTTATGGATCTTGTCCACCTACATACTTATCTTCACAGTCTTTGTGCTATTTTATTTCATTATAAATAGAGAGGTTGTGTTTCAATGTTAATCACAACTCAAAAATCACAATCCTAAGCAAAAAAAAACTCTCCAAAGCAAAACCAAATTTCTTTCAATGGCAAGTGAATCCGCATCCGCCTCAGCTACCACCGGTGTTGGTTCAACAAGTGCACCGACAATTCGTGAAATCATATCAACCAATCGAAACCCTCAGATTTGGAAAGACTTCAACCTTTGCATAATGACCGACAACTCGCAAAAAGCTCAATGCAAGCATTGCTTTCATTTCTTATCGGTCGGTTCCAACACGACGTTGAGGAATCATATAGAGCATCCGCATTGTGAAGCAAAGAAGGCACAGAAGAACCAGAATTCGGAAGCGGGGCAAACGTCTATGGCTCGAGATGGGAGTGTTTTCATGTACGATCCGGATTATCTTCGTGAACAATTCGCGGGTTTGGTGATTCAACGAGCGTTACCGTTCAACCACTTTGACCACGAGCAAACAACGAGGGTGTTCCAGAACACTATGCAACCAAGATACACTCATGTAAGTCGCTCTACTCTCAAACGTGATGCAATGAAACTATGGTTGGCGGCTAAACAAGAAATAATTGATAGTTTTGGTAACATAAATGCTTGTGTCAACCTAACAACGGATGTATGGTCCGCTCCTCATGGGGTGCCCGGTTCTTACATGTGTGTTACCGCACATTGGATTGAACCCGGTACTTGGCAAATGATGAAGCGGGTCATTTCATTCGAAGAGTTTCCGTCTCCTCACACGGGTGGAGCCTTGTTTAAAATGTTGACAAAAGTCCTTACCAATTTTAACTTGGAAGATAAAGTTATGTCAATTACATTGGATAATGCTAGCAACAACACATCCGCCATGGATAAACTAAAATTAAAATACGAGCCACCAATGGGGGGTAGATTTTATCATAGTCGTTGTGTTGCACACATCATTAACTTGGTTGTGCAAGCTGGTTTAGAGGTCCCCGCGATTGATGCAATAAGAGAGTCTTTTAAGACAATGTTAAAAGATATTTTCAAATCAAGTGCAAGAACCCGACAACGCTATGTTAAAATCTGTAAAGATGCAGAGAAACCTTGTTTACGACCAAATTGGGACGTTCCAACACGATGGAACTCCACTTATCATATGTTCCTAAGTGGTTTGAAACAACAAAATACTTTGGCGTATTTTCATGACGTTTTGGCCAATAAGAATAGGTGTAATCATTTTCCTGCTAAAAATTAGGTTAATATTCAATCTTTAACCCAAGTACTTGAAGTCGTTTAACCTGCACAGAAATTTTAAGGGGTTTACTTACCCAGCATCTCCATTGGTACTTCAACAGAAATATTTTTCTTCATGAGTACGGTACTTAAGCGAATATGAAAACAAAAAAAAAAAAAAATAAAAACTTGAGGGTGGGTATATTGTCATGGTAAGATTAAATAATGAAGAAAAAAACTTTGGAAGTATTTCAACACATGCCACCGATAATTACTTGTGCAGCCGCTTTAAATCCATGTTTTAATGTAAACGGGGTAGACTTTCTTATCGAGTCGATAAGTACGGATTTGGAGTTTTTTGACGATACTTTTGCATCTAAGTCAAAAAGTTATTTTAAAGAATCTTTGGAAGGTTTGTTATATCTTTATTATGCAAATATGGTACCCAAACTCATATCATCTAAAACAATGTGGTGGGGCTACTTCATTCGAAGTCGAGTGGCGGAAATAAGTATAGCGCGTTTGCATAACGGTTTAAAAAACACATACAGAAAAAGGCAAAGGGACTGATCCTAAAAATGTTAGCGAGTATGAGCGATATGTCGATTCGGATTTTGTCACCTACTTTCATTACAAAGAGTTGCACGTTTTTAATGTCTTAGGTTATTGGAAAGAAAAAAGAAACAAGTTTCCTGTTCTATTCGCATGGCCATGGATATAATAAGTGTACAAGCTTCTTCGGTAGCTTCTGACTTCGCATTTTCAATACAAGTGGAAGCGGCTGTCAGCGTCACAATCCGAACTGAAAAAGACTCACTCCGGGTATTTGGGAGATACAACTATATATTTTTCAATTGTTTTATTGATATTTATATAAAAGTAATCATTTAAAAAATCTATTAAATAGAAATACATAAAAAAAAATAGTTAACTTAATTAATGATATGTATTTACACTTCATATTCATAATATATCTATCCAATGATATTGTGCATGTGTTTGAAGGATCACTTGGACGCTAAAGAGGGTAAACAATAGTGTTTTAAAACCCGGGTTGACTCGGCCGGATGCCGGTTTTGACCGAAAAACCCGGTTGAACCGCCGGTTGAACCGTGACCCGGTGGCTCGACCGGGTCGATTCAAAAACCAGTTTTTAAAACATTGGTAAACAAGGCAAATGCCCTCTTGAAACACCCTTAGACTTTGAAGAAGGTGTATTTGATGACGAGGTGCAACAAAATGAAGCCATTCCAACTATTCGATGAAGAAATTTCCACTAATTGCTAGAGGCGAAGGCACTAATGTTTCCGGGAGGACACGGTTCTGATGAATGTTGAGCAGCGATAGCGAAGATGATTACTAATTTTCGATTAGTATGTTGTATTTTTAATTCGCTTGCATTATGTTGTTGATGTTGTATTTTAAATTTTCTTGCATTGTGTTGTATTTTCTTTCAAATGTATTTCGTTTCTGATGTATTAGGGTTTTTATATTAAATAAAAGTTGAAGTTTATTCCGTTTATAGCGTACAAAACCACGAAGAAAAAAAAAACCAGTCAAATCCGGTTTGGGTGGTTAACCGTTCCAAACCGTTTGGACCGGTTCTGACAAAAAACCGCCACCCCAAACCGGTTTCAAACCGGAACCGGTTTTCCTCAAACCGGTTTCGACTGGTTTGTTGACCGAAACAGGTTTCTGTTTGACTGAAACCGAACCGAACTGGTTAACCGGTTTGCGCACGTCTAATCATAACTTTGGGAGTTTAATTGGGTTCGTTGAGAAATCTTGATTACAATTTTCTGTTAAACGACTAGCAATACGTTACAAAGACATACAAGAGCACACCGATAATATACAAGCTGATCGAACTAGAGTAATACTATATATGTACTCAAATAATAACACATTCAAGAAATTCCATACATGTACCAGTTTGGATCAAGCTAGTTGAATATGTTTGGTATAACTAAAAGTAAAACTATGCAAAACATAAAACGATCATGAAAACCATATGTACGTACAATTCTAATACAAGTTATCAGGGCCGGTCCTGAGAATTTTGATGCCTTGGGCGAGACAAAAAAAATGCCCCCGCTAAAATTATCTTTTATAACGTTTTCTTAAGAGCAAAACGACTTTACTTCGTTAAATAACATTGAACTTTTTTCAAAGTCTCATTTTGATACGCGGACTATAAAATATAGTATAAATTGCTATTGACTTTCAAATATTGCTTATATGTTCACATTTATGTGGATTGTTCATGTAAAAAACAATAAGACGTGTCATATTTTGTGATATGTAAATCATCAAAATATGCACCTCAAAATACTTATTGAATGATTTGCAATATTTATGAGAAATATATTGAAACGAGACTTAGAAAAGTTCGTTGTCATATAATCAACAATTAATGAATTAAAACTGTTTAAATAATGATAATAAAACATATATTATGACTTGTTATTTTTCTCATTCATTGTTATTAATCATGTCTAAACAAAACGAAAGAGACTAAAGGATCTAACATATTCCCCGACAAATATTTTATAAGTCAAAGATGTAAGTAATATTGATTTTGATATATTAAATATCTAAACGAGAAGTGTATGTCTAATCCATGTTGTTTAGTGTTTAGAGTTACAAAATATTTAAACAAAACGAGTGCCTATAACAAAGGCGGAGAATTCGTAAATAGTTAAATTATCCATTTATGTTGTTTAGTGATTATGAAGCTAAAGAGTACGGTTGCTTTTATTTTATAAAAAAATGAAGGGGGAGACATGTAAATAGTTTAATTATCAGTCAATACAATAATATTAAATAAAAACAATATCGGTACTTAGAGTTGGGACATTGAAAAGTCAAAAAGTAAAAAGCATATTCTTTCTTCCTCTCTATTTTCTTTACCAGTGTTCTTCTTCTTCTTCTATCAAAAACACCATTTTCGTTTTTATATTCATATACACGAATCACTATTTGTTTGATGCCATGGGCGATCGCCCAGCTCGCCCATGGCCAGATCCGACCCTGCAAGTTACATAGACTATACAAGACTTCGCGTTACCGGGTATAACAACTAACAAACCAATACGGACCACATTATTTACATATAGCTATCAGTTTACTCAGGATCGCTAAGACTAGCTAGAATGATACCAATTGTAACGTACAGTTTACTGATTTCATGCATGCATGTTGTGTGTCCATATATATACACGTTGGACATGTTGGGATATATCAATATCATAAATAAATATACGGCTGGAAATATGTGAGCCTATGAGGGCACACGCGTATACACAGAGGATACGTTTATTAATGTAATTAATATATTTATCGTATATTAATTATATTAATATGTTTCACGTAATATTTAAGTCGGTCTTTAATTATAACGTTAGACAATATAATTAATTAATAGATATTAACAAATGAGAGACTTGTTAGTACGAAAACCAAACCCGTAGGGTGTTTGGTTGAGACCGGTTAAACAAGGAAAAAAAGAGAGGTCCGAATGTCGTTTCTAGCAAATAAGATGATGTGTTTGAGCATGACTTGAAGAACAAGTCTTGAGCTATATAAACCCCTTGCATCATTCATTCGGTGGAGATATATATATATGATATTAAAAAAAGTCAATCGACTAAAACCTTTCTTAATACCTACGATTGAAAAGAATTCAATGTATGTATTCATGCATGCGTACCATAACGCATGCATGCCTTTTCCTTTGTCTTGTGATGTTCGAACAGTAGACATAATCTCAAGGGCTTAAAAATACATGCAATTTCTTATGGAGGGATATGTGATATTAAATCTTGTTAATTGTTAAAGGTTTTATGCAAATATGATGATCAAGAATTAAAACATAAACATTAAATTTATGTGGTTTCAATCCACGACTTTAAAAGTTAGGGAAAACCTTAACTATGTCTTAATGGGGCCTAAAGGTTGTTTAAATTTTATGTGTTATGTGGTATATTGATCGCTGCCAAACTACACCTTAAAATATATATAATATATAATAAAATATAAAATATATATAGTTAGGCTAGTCTAA
>BQNB010052965.1:0-40241 GCA_026074375.1 Tanacetum coccineum
AAGAATTTGTTCAAGAAAAGATAAGGGTACATATGCAGATGCCCTATACTACTTGCATAACACACAAAAATCTTGTTTTTTAGAACTACGGGTAAAAAGTTGATCTTTATCAAGATCTTAAGGTGACTACTATTCAGCCTTGCATGGCTCCTTTTAAATTATACATAGGTGCACGGCTATGTATAATTTAGGAATGGCAATGCAATGCTCAGTTTCGTCAAACTAGTGTCATGTTCCTTATATTTAAATGTATAAACCATACTATTTTTAAGATAGAACTCAAAATAATTTTTGAAACCGTTAATAATGTGGAAGTAATGTAATTTGCTAATTTTTTTTTTGGCGATAACAAATATTTTGTAAGACCCAAGTAAAAGGACTCGTAAAACAATAGCAAATTAAATTTATAAGGTTGATTGTGAGTTTTGTATACGCAATAAAATATACTATTAATATTCCAAAAGAGTAATTAAGAACTTTCCTAAAGTCTCCCTTAAGAAAAGCTCACTCTAAAAGATATATATAATATATAATACGTATATTTAACCGGGAAGAATGATCACCCGGGTCGTTTCCCCAATGACTTGTGAAATTGAAACCTTGCTTTAGCTTGGATTATGATTTGAATGAGAGAAAAGATATTTTTGAGTATCTATAACTACTAAATAAAAGCAACAATTAAAATGAACAATTGAAAGCAATTAAACACTTAAATAATTAACGGGAAACAAATAAAACGCGACGAATAAGAAAGAACACTAAAATTAACCCCTAAAAATTCAACCTAAATTTCTAAACCTAAAATAGGACAAAAGAAAATTTTAGGAAAAAGAAAAATCTTTTTTTGATAATTTTTGAATTAATTATGAATTAAAAACTATTTTAATCTAATTAAATCCTAAAAAATAGCAAATTAAGTCCTAAAAAATTAGAAAAATGATTTTTAAACTTAGAAAAGTCTAAAATAACATAAAAACTTAGAAAACTATTTTTAACTATTTTTAAAATTAAAATCCTATTTTTAAAATTAAAATTAAAAGCTTAAAAATGAAAATTAAAATCTAAAAGAGGTAAAAATGATTTTTCTTAATGTAAACCTAAAGCTATTTTTTATAAAACTAAAAACTATTTTTTTGTAATTTTCTGAAACTTTTTATATTTTTTTATGAATTTTCTAAAATTAAAACCTACGGAAATTCCTAGAAAATAATAAAATAAAGGGAAAAATATGAAAAATTCAGGAAAAATCTAAGACCTAATAAAGAACACAAGAAAAATTAAAGGAGTGACACAGCTTAAAGAATAAGCTCAATAAGCTTATGAATAAGCTACGGCTTATTGTTTAAAAAGGAAATGAAAATGTGTACAAGTATTAGATTGTGCAAGATATGGTTGGATGAGCTATTGAAGCACAATGGTAAAACGTATGGAAGTGTTAAGTCGTGTGTGTTGTGAGAGGGAGGTCGTGGGTTCAAGTCTGGCAAACCCCCATTTTGCACTTTTTTTTTATTTTTCACTTTTTTCAAAAACTAAATACTAGAATTTAAAGAAGACACGTTTTTAAGCATTTTTTATAAATGGAACATAAGCTGAAAGTCTAAGATAATCTTTTTAAAAGCTTATGAAATCAGCAGGTCAGTAAGTGGGCTGCTAAGCTCACTTATGCTTATTTCCACTAAAGGACTTGCAAAAGGCTCCTCATTTTGAAAACCAAAAGATGTTCTAAGCAGCTTATGATGAGCTTAATTTAGAAATGAACAACTACTTAAGCTAATATCACTTAAACCTAACTAAATTTAAGGATCAAAAGGCTAAACTAAGGAAATTGCACAAAAGACTCAAAAGCATATTAAGCTAAAAAATTGAATAAGCAATTCTAAACCCTGAGCTTTTAAATACCAATTAACTAATCTATAAGCTAATAATTCAAGTTATTAAAACCTAAGGCATAAGCTAGAAATCTAAGATTAAGACCTAAAAGAAACTCACTACTGTTTTTTTGGGCTTTTTTTGGTTTTTTATGACTTTTAAGAGCAAATGTACTTAAGCAAATAAGGCTAGGAAAAGTGAAATAAGGCTTAAAACAAAGATTAAGCTATGTGTTTGTTAACTAAAAGCCTACTGAATTTAAAACCTTAGATCCTAAAATTACTAGCCTAAATGAAGCCAATAAATCAACAGTAGTAACTATGGTTACTACTGCTGATATGGTATGCAAATGGGTCAAATAGCACTTGCAGGCAACCAAATTGGTTTGACCTGCACTAAACACACTAAATGAAAGCAAATGAACACTCAAATAACAAAAACCAAGCTTCTTAAAGCTTGGATCAAAAACCAATCAACTAGCTAAAAACACTATCCTCCCCTGGTGCATGAAGGATTAAAAGAGCTCAAACTTATGAAATTTTGCAATCTAACTTGAGAAATTAGTTTAACTAACCATTTTAGACCTAATCAAAGCTGAACTAAAAACTTTTATCTAAAACCTTTGAATTTTAAAGGTCAAACCACTTTAAACCAAACACTCCTTATGAATTTGGCAGAATTTGATTAAGCTAGCTATTTTAAGATCTAACAACTAAAACCTTAATACCAGTTTACTAATAGCTTTTAACAAGCTTAACAAACATGTTTCAGTAATCAAATAAGCTATTAACTATGATTTAAAGATTACACTAAATATTTTTGGTTCTTTAGGATTTTAAGACATAAATGAGATTACAATAATCTATAACTATAAAGCTAAAAATAGATTAAGATTTATAACTAAATAGCATAAATAAAGAACAATAAGCACGAATAAGCAACTGTATTAAGCAAATAAGAATTTAAACAAGTAGTTAACAACTTAAGCAATATTGAGACTAGGAATTAAAAGACAAAAGGAATATAAAAGAAAACTAACCATAAGCTCCAGCTTAACAGAAGCTTAACAGGCTCTTAGAGCTTATCTACTAGCTCTAGCTTATCCAAATGGATAAGCTAGTTTAAGTCCTTGGGGTTCCTTCTATGATTGAATCCCCTTCCACAAGTCCAAAATCCATAAGCTAAGGTCATTAGGCTATTTTTTTAAGTTTAAGTAGATATTAGACTGAATTAAGCTCTCTTATGAGCTTATAGACTTATAAGAGCTTTTGAGAGTTTATTTAAAGCTAAACTTGAGGAAATGAAAGCTTATAATTTAAAAACAAGGTGATGAAAACTAAATTGAACTTTTATTAATGATCAAAACAGATTACAAGAAATTGAAAAATGAAAATTACATCTTAACTAAAACTAATAAGCTAAATTTTACTTTAAAAGAAAATTACAAGAAAGAAAAAGATAGCCATGTGTGTGTGTGAGGTGTGCTATTTATAGCACATTGCTGAAGGTTCTAGGCTTCCCTTGCATCACACGCTCCTGTCAATCACATCCGTACGTTTTTTCAATCATTTGGTAGTGATTTTGAGCCGTTGGATCTCTCCTTGGGATCACACGGATTGCCAAGCTGGCAATCCTTGATGTGACCCTTGTGCTTGTTATGTGAGTGATCCAGAGCAAAAATCATCATCTCTTGTGCTTCTTTGAGTCCACGTGGCATTAGTGAGCCAATGAGGGGGCTTGATTTGACTGATTTGTCCTTGCCATCTTGTTCTTGATCACTTGAATTCTCCATTTTAACCCTTAATTGCAAAAAGCCCCTTTGATTTGACCCTGGTTAAGTTGGAGACGACGGATGAATAGTAACAATGGTCTTGGCGCCATTTTTTTTCTTTTTATAACTGAAAGGGTAAAAATTCGTTTGAACTTTTGGGTAATTGCAAAATCAGTCCCTGTCTTTGTGTAAAGAGATGGTGTAGTGTAAAGTGATTTTAAATAATGACATTTTAGTGTAAAATAACTTTCAAATTGGCATGGAAAAGTCCTGTGGGTGTTTATAAAAGGAAGTGGGATAGGGTAATGGGCTTTTAATTTGGGCTTTTGGATCCGGGTAGGGTATTTAAGGGTTTAAGGCCCATTTAAGGTTTAAGGGACCATTTTTGTAACTTTTGAAACTTGGAGGGTTGATTTGAAACATTTTGGGGTTTTGTCTTCTAGTGAGTTGACTTTGTTGACCCATAGTTGACTGAAGTCTTTGTTTGACCAGGGTTTGACTTTCTTTGACTGACACTTGACTTTTTCTGGCTTTGGCTTTGAATCTTTGGCTTCTCTTGTGCTCTTTCGTTTCTCGTGTCCGTGTTTGCTCGTTTTTGGCGGTTTTCTTATGATTTTTGATATATCTGTACCTGCACACACAAAACACAAAAATAAGTATATTTTTGCCATTTTTAGTCTGTTTTGGGCTTAATTGGGTTGATTATTTTCCATAAACTTCACCGAGTTTTCCACAACAATATTCTTGTTGTGAAGATTGTGGGGGTCCTCATGAGACTTTTCAATGTCAACCGATGAATGAAGACTATTATCATAAGCAAAATTCTTGCTATGATTCTAATTCTTTTGGTTTTGACCAAGTTCAACCCCCGCAATATACCGTCAATCATCCAATCTTCAATGCTCAAAATGTCTTTCTCAATTCTCAAAACAAGCTTATGGAGCAAATTGTTAGCCTCAAAATATTGAGCCGAACAGGAAGTTCGTTCATTACGTGTACGAGTCTCGGTCATTTAATTAGTTAACGTTGTAATAGGAAAGTATCGAGAATCAGGCTCGATAGTTAATCTAATATTGTATATGTTTCGGGTTTAATCCCAAGCAAAACCTGAGCCCAGGTCCTAGTCAATTATCTCGAACGTCACTTAATGTGTCGGGGTATTTAAGTAACTTTTCCTCTTTGGAAAAGTTAGTTGTTTCATTTTAAATAATTCCACTTTCCTATTTTCTCTCATCTCTCTCTCTCTTCTTTCTCTCTCTACAAAACAACTCATCTTCTTTCTTGATTCGATTCGTGTATGATATATATAAAGTGAAGTGATTACGGGATCCTACAATTGGCATCAGAGCAGCAAGGGTGGATTTGTGTTTGATTTTTGTGGTGTTAGCAAATTTTGTGTTATTTATTGCTAGAACAAACCCCGGCTCAAAATTTTATTTGGTCTGGTTGTTGGTTACTCTGACTCTACTACTTTGTTTACACACAATAGGTTAGAGTGCTTTTAAATTTGATGTGGTAAACAAGCTCCTTGCTCGTATTATAGCAAAAAAGTAAGGTGTTCTTCGTGGAGAGTTGCTCATTTTTATGATCCCAAGAAGAATCTATATTATAGATGTTATCTTGGTATATCTCCTTAGTATTGCATGTTAGAGCTTTGATTCGTGGATAGAAAAGCTTATTTGAGTGATTTTGTCCAATTCGACCTTGTTTTCATCGTGGAGGGTTGCTTATTTAATTATTTGTTCTTCACGGCGGTTTGACCAAATAGGGGACAAGATCTGGAAATTTAGGGAAAAGTCAAAGGCGATTTGATTATTTAAATCAATAAAACAGCCGGCGGTTTGCTATAACTAGGTGGTGGTTTGCCTTTGGTTGTGGCGGTTTGACTAGGTCAACGGCGAGTTGCTTAAATAATTAATTTATTTTGGCAGCGAGTTACTAACAGGTTCACATCGACTTGCTTTTTATATTGCCAAAAATAAACGTCACTCTGGCCAATTTAAAAATACACGGCGAGTTGCTTGAATAAAATCAGGCGGCGAGTTTGCTAACACCATACAGGGTGCTGATGTATTTTTTTTAGGGCATCGAGTTGTCAAAAAGTAGCAGCAGGTTTGAATTATTCATATTACAAGGCGGTTTGCTTAATTTTCAATGGCAGTTTGGTTACATTCTTGAAGGCGGTTTGCTCAACACTATACGCAGCGGGAAAAAGAATTCGTCGACACCTTTTTAGCGTCACTTTTGGGGGAAAATATTAAGTATATATAATTTTTTTCTATAGCCTTTTTAGCTTATTTTTACACCAAATTTTGATTTTGGTTATCAGGTAAAAAAAAAATTTTTTTTCATAATCAACTGCGCAGCACATTTCCACAACAATTCATCCATACAAAAACCAAATCCAAAACCATCAACATGGACTTAAACTGCATTTATCTATAAAAGAAATAAACCTCAACAACAATAGATTTATTCATTCCGGTTTTCTATGATTTTGTAAAATCCCTGTTAAAATCATTTATCGGTTTTAATCATAGGAAGTGTAAAATCACGTGTAACGAGAATCGACATTACATAACCACAACAACATCAATCACATCATATCCATTTAAGATCCAACAACTTTCACACTTCATAATTCATAATCATTCATTCATCATGTCAACTCCAGTCAACACATCCTTGACAGATAGTCAAATGCAAAACTAATACAGGGCAGCTGGTTCAAAAGAGCGTCCACCAATGCTTGGACCATGAAGATATTACAATTCGAGAATCACGTTTTCTATGGTACATTGACACGAAACCAAATGGTGAGGGACTGAGAAAAAGCATACTATCTGGTCCCTATGTGCCATCTACTGTACTAGTTCAAGTTGTTGCTGCAACGAAAGGTGTTCCAGCAGTTCAACAACATACAACAATTTAAACAGTATTGAACATGACTCCAGAGAACAAAGAACACTTTCAGTCTGAAAAAGAAGCAATTTTCTTGCTTTTAACTGGTATTGGAGATGAAATTTACTCAACTGTTGATGCATGTAATACGGCGAATGAGATGTGGATAGCCATTGAAAGGCTACAACAGGGTGAATCATTGAACGTACAAGATGTAAAGACCAATCTGTTCTGGGAATTTGGGAAGTTTACTTCTCGAGATGGAGAATCCATGGAGTCTTATTACTCTCGGTTTTACAAACTGATGAATGAGTTGACAAGGAACAACTTGCAAGTTACTACAATGCAAGTGAATGTTCAATTTCTTCAACAACTTCAGCCAGAATGGTCAAGATTTGTGACGGTTGTCAAGCAATCAAAAGAAATAGACACCATCTCATATCACAAACTTTTTGACATTCTGAAGCAGTATCAAAAGGAAGTTAATGATATCCGTGCTGAAAGAATAGCCAAAAGTGCAAATCCATTAGCACTTCTTGCGGCTGCTCAACCATATTCAGATAATTACTATCAAGCACCAAAACCTCAGAGAATGAATACAACATCATCTTCTACAAGACCAAGTTCATCTACCAGAAACAAAGGCAAAGAGATTGCCAAACCAGTTACACCTCAATCTGAGTCAGTATCTGATGAAGACAGTGATTCTCAACAAGCTCAGAGGGATAAGGATATGCAAAAGAATTTGGCACTCCTAGCAAAGTATTTCAAGAAGCTCTACAAACCTACCAACAACAACCTTCGAACTTCTTCAAACTCCAAGAACAAGACTAAAGATACCCCCACCAAGGTATAACAACAACAATCAGTCAGGGCAGTTTGGGAATCAAAGGAAAATGACAGTTGCTGGGGCTAGGGAAACTGTAGGCAGTCAGGTAGTGCAATAGAATAGGATACAATGCTTTAACTATAAGGGATTTGGGCACTATGCAAAGGAATGCAGGAAGCCAAATCGAGTTAAAGACTACACGTATCACAAGGAAAAGATGATGATGTGCAAACAAGCTGAACAAGTGTTTCCACATACCAAGATCGAGCAAGCTGATTGGCTAGCGGACACGGATGAAGAGATTGATGAACAGGAATTGGAAGCACATTACAGTTATTGGCAAGATTACAGGAGTCCTTACCAGATGAACCCAGTTCAATGAAAAGTTTGGAAACAGGTACAAAAACAATGATGAAAATAATTGTTTGCCAATGAAAGACAAAATTCTGAGAATAATACTGCAGAATGTTGCTGATGAGCGTGCTGCGCTTGCTAATTCTAATTGCAAATTTAACTCTTGTTACTGAGGAATAACATAACGATCTTTAAAGAATTAAAGTAAGGCAAACGCATCATTGACTCAAAGAACTAGAGGAGTGCAAAAAACTAACTTAATGTAGACTTAGTAGGCTCTGGGGGAGGTACTAGTTATCAGGATAGTCAGTCTTATTGCCACTTCAGAACAAACAGAATGAGCTTGAGAAGTACATGCCTTTAATGACCGGACGACTTGATTATGAAATACTCAAACAAAGTTAAATGATACTCTAGGACTATTTGCTCTTAAGACATTGAACTAAAAGAAGGTTTGAAAACAAAAAGCACTATGATTTTTAGTTCTCAATCAGAAACAGATGAGTTAGTCAAAAGAGTCTTTTAACAAAAGTCACAACTAGAAGGTTATCTCAAAGAGTGTAAATACCAGGTCATTTCGGATAATAAAGGTTAAGGGAAGAGAATGATTTGACAAGATGGCATTGAATGGACAAAACAATTAAAGTTTTTGAATGAAATTGTTTATACTCGTAATCAGTCAATTCAGACCATTCATATATTAGCACCCAAATGCTCGACATATAATGATAGACCAGCCTTTGCTAATCTAAGGTACCTCAAGAAAGCTCAATCTAAGAAGCCCTGTTTGTATGAGATCCCATATGATACTTCTGAATTTACCTTGCACAAACAGATTTGGGCCCCAATAGGGAAGAGGACCATGACTCTTGCAAATGAGAGGTAGATCAAATTGGAATAAAGATTATGTTAAAACCATATGATTACACAAAATAGAATAGTTCTTTATGAAATTTCAAATGCACCCCTCACTGGAGTATTCTATCAGTTGGAACGCATAATAGTAAGTTAGGTAGACAATGTGGTGAAAAACCGTTTGTTGACAACCAAACATTGCTAAAAAACGTTGCCTTCTACAGTTTTGAATTCCATTAGTAAAAGTAGACAAGTTTTTAACGACTATGTCTGTTAACATCAATCAATTTAGAAGATTGTGAAAAAAGCTTGTATAATCATACTGTAGTTATTTTCGGGTTGCTAACTTGCTAAAGATATGGTTGTCTTGATAAAAACCTTAGTTATGCCTCTTTCTATATCAATTACTAAATGATAGTTTTGTTTTGATCATGAACTTAAAATGGAATCGCATCGAAGATTTGAGTACGTTAAATCCCTTGAAAACAAGGTTGACAAACTTGAATACTGAATAGGCTGATTTTTTCAAAACATATATGATCTACTTCTCGATGTTGTGTGTGTCTAAAGATGTCTTACATGTTCATATTTGCACTTCTCTGTCGGATTTAATGCTTATGTGAACACTACAATGCTTGTATCTTAATAAAGTCACAAGAATGTGAATGTCTTGCACTAAAAGTTTTCAAACAAACTGAATCTGTTAACAAAAGAAGTTCATAATAATTTGTTAAAAAGTTTTGCTATAAGTGAAAACCAATCGATTTCTCTTGAACTTGCTTTACAACAAGGTAAAGAACCAAATGAAAATCAACTCAGTTTGCAAAGATAACCGGATCAATTGTATTTCGAATAAGTACAGTGAACAATTATCATGAATACAGGATTTGAAAGCTCAAATGCAAGACGAGAACTTAGCCATCAGTGAGTTAAAGAAAACTCATTGTAGAAATGCAAAGGAAACTTCAGTGGAAAACTCAGTTTGATAAACCATCTGTTGTTCGTCAACCAAATGCTCAACGATTTCCAAAACACAATCAGTTTTAGGAAAAACGACTCCTTTCAAATTCTCTGAAATGGAGGAAGTTTCTATCGAAAACAGTCGGTTAATAAATCTAATGTGTCGGACGGTTTGTTTAACAATGCCACCCAATAGGTTTTGCCTACTGAATAGAAAACAACCGCGGAAATTACACACGAATGTGCTTAAAATAGGAATGTATAGAATTACCCATACCATAACACAAATCAGTGAAACCGCTGTTGCTCATGCTTCCTGGAATATAATTCACGTGTCTAATTTCTTCAGGAGTAAATTAACACTACTAGTGTTAGCAGACCCACAACTTAAGTACTATCAAGTTTATAGATTAGGTCATGCCTATACAATAGTCAAGTAAAGTTTAAAAAGATGGAAGTAGAAGGAACATAATAGCTTTCTAGTATTTCTTAGAAAACAAAGTTTGTAAACTGCGTGTATGACAGTTCAAATTCCAGAACTTCGAATGGGAATGCTGTTTGTGATGGAATGTGGATATGTGTGTTTAATTCTAACATGATGCTTGTGGTTTCTAGATACTTAAATGACGTGAAAGCTAGAACTAAGAAGCCTATGTAGTGCTATTAGTGCTGTAAACCCAGAGAAAAGCGAACATCTGTTTGCAACACCCCATAAGAAAAAGTTGCGATCAGATACCACTATTTAGAAATCCATGATTACAATAAGGGAGTTGTGAGCGGAATACAAATCAGGAATGGAAATGGTGGATAGCTAAGAGATGTCCATCAGGATATAAATGGACACAAAAACCTCTTAGGACCAAAAAGATATGGATGCCTAAAATCAGGAAAGAGGATGTATCAACAAGTATTAGTCCCACTATGCCTTGTCTCTTGGTACTATGTCTTAAAGATATCAAAGTCCTTGGTATCCAATTTGTTTAATTTCCATCGTCCTCTAATTCTCTTGCAGATTGTACAACTCATCCTATTCATTGTTGACTCTGGATGCACAAAGCACATGACGGGCAATCTCAAGCTGTTGTGTAATTTTGTGGAGAAATTTCTGGGTACTGTTCATTTTGGAAATGATCAATTTGCTCCAATTCTTGGTTATGGAGATCTGAATCAAGGAAATGTCACGATCAAACGGGTTTATTACGTCGAAGGCCTCAATCATAATCTTTTCTCGGTTGGTCAATTCTGTGATGCGGATTTGGAGGTTGCTTTCAGGAAATCTACTTGTTTTGTGAGAGATCTTCAGGGAAACGATTTACTAACTGGTAATCGTGGATCCGATCTCTACATAATATCTCTTCAAGAAATCCATTCATCAAATCCAATCCTGTTTCATCGGCTAAAGGCTTCACCAACTCAAGCCATGGTTATGGCATCGAAGATTTTTCATCTTAAACTTCGATTCATCTAGCTTAATCTCAAAGAAAGAAATTGTGACAGGCTTACCTAAGTTGAAATAGTCAAGGATCAACTTTGTTCGTCTATGTGATATGTGTAAAGCAATAAGAAGATATTTAAGTAAAAAGTTGTTCCAAGTTCAAAGGAAGGTTGAACTTGATTCATTGGAATTATGTGGCTCCAATGCGGGTTGCAAGCATAAATGGAAGAATTATTCTGGTAATAGTTAGATGATATTCAATATACATTGGACTCTTTTTCTACGATCACAAGGATGAAACAACCAGAAGTTTCTTAAAAGACTTTCTCACGATGATTCAAAGGCAATCTTCAAGCTCAGTTATTAGCGTCCGTACTGACAGAGGCTCCCTGAGTTCTTGAACTAGGGAACACTCCTGCTTATTTTAAGAAGAAGGCATTGAACATCAGACTTCCACTCCTCGAACACCTAAACAGAACGGCGTTGTTGAAAGACGGAACCGCACTCTTGTTGAGGCTGCTCGAACAATGCTCTCAGCTTCTAAGCTTCCATTATCATTTTGGGCTGAAGCAGTTGCAACCGCATGCTATAACTCCAGAACAGACAAATCATCATATCGAACTCCAATGGAAAGACGGCGTTTCACATCATTAATTGTCAGGAAACCTTCAATAAACATCTTTCCTACTCCTTTGGTTGCATTTTGTTACATAACTAGAGATGGGGGAATTTTTGGATAAGATGAAAGAAAAAGGGGATCCATGTGTCATGATGAGATTCTACTCAGTCGAGGGTATGTGTTTACATTAAGGAGAAAACACATGCTTTTTCAGTCGAGTCCATTAATATAAAGATTGATTGAATCAATGAAACATGATGTATGATCACAACAGCTTCAGACCTGAACCACAACGACAAGAGATTGTACTGTTGAAATATGTCTTTCCTGGCTCGTTCCTTAAGGACAAATGGTGTCAGTTTAGACAACTCTGGACCCCGTGCCCATGGCAAAATGTTTGTTCCTATAGTGAGAGGACAAATTCGTCACAACAAGGGTTGGAATTTCTCTTTAGTCCTTTACTTAAAGAATATTACAATCCAGCACACGGTCATGCTGAGGACAACAACAATGATCAAGCACCGAATGCATCGTTTCAAGAAGCTAAATTTATCTATCTTTTTGTTACAGGTACAAGAAATGGTAGCCTTTATTAAGCAACATTGATAATACCGATGTGATATCATTTCAAACCACAAATCATGATTACCGATGACAAGAGATTATCCATTTACGAACAAGCTTTCGTGAAATCCAACCCTGCCAGTTTCCAAACAAGGACGACAGCTTGCACAGATCCTAAAATGTGTATGTTCACACTCTGGTGTGTATTGTTGAAACCGCAAAGAACATTAATGTGCAATTGGCTGATTCTGCATGGATCGAAGTCAATTGCAGGATGAACTTCATCAGTTCGACAATCGAAAAGGCTGGTAACCTAGTCGACAACACCATTTGGCAAGATGATTATAAAGCTAAAGTGGTTATGGATGAACACAAGACGGTGAGATCAGGACTGTAATTCGCAACAAAGCATGACTGTAGCTTAAGGTTATGCTCAGGAGAGGGATGATTTCGAAGAATCATTTGCTACCAGTGCTTGCTCTGGAAGCAGTTCGGATTTCGTTAGACCACGAAGCACACAAGTCTTTTCCATCTAATCAGTGGATGTGATAAACGCATTTCCTAATGGTCCACTGAAGGAGGTGGTTTTGTTGCTCAGCCAGAAGGGTTCGTTGATCCAGGATCATCAAAAAAAATCTTACCTTCTAAGGAAAGATTTGTATGGAATTAAAGCATGCTCCAAGAGCACTGGTTGGATGAACTATCAATCTTCCTGATTGGTCCAAAGGCTTTTACTTCAAAGTTTACATACAAATTGACCCAATTTTTATTCAGCATAAATACGAGCCTTGAGGATATTCTTACTTGTTGCCAGATTTATTACGTTGTTGACTAATCTTTTGGTGTATAACAAATCCCTATATATTCAAAAAAGATTTGTAAAGTTAATGCACAGGTAGATTCTGGAAATGTCCTTAATGGGGGAAGATGAATAATTCCTTTTTAGTCATTCAGATCCACCAGTCCCCAAAAGGTATTTGTACGTCAATCAGGCCAGTCAACGCTTTTCTAAATATTTTGAATTATAGCATAATATGGACAATTGTTACTCCATTGCGTACACCATTGGCTACACATAAACCCAAACTTGATGTAGATTTGAGTGGTGCGGAGAATACCCGTTTTATATTAGACCAATCTGATTACCTTAGTAAAATATCGGAAGGATCTGGTCATACTCATGTACTTGACATCTAGTTAGGACCAGTCTTAGTGCAAGCAGTATAGCTATTGTGCAGTTATAAGCATGACAACACAAAAGCTCCTTCAAGGAGGTTTTTTTAAAAGTTTTTTTTAAATACCTAATAAAGGGTACCATTAAATTGGGACTTAGGAATCCAAAAAGGATTCTCGGCTTTCTTTTTGAATCTAACAGCATTTTTCAGACGCTGATCATGCCGGATTTATGCTTGATACTCAGAAAAAAAGCACTTTGGTGGATGCACCTGCAATGTCTGCAGCAGAGTTTGATGCAGAAGTTCGTGGCGTTATCTGCAAGTTGTGCTCAAGTAATGGTGGTTAGGACACAGCAGCTTCAGTTTATGGATTCAACTTTAACAAAAAATTTAACGTTGTTTGTACTGCGACTCTCAGTCAACCATAGCAATATCATGCAACCCTGTACAACATTCGCGAACAAAGCACATCCATACTCGGTATCATTTCATAAAGGAACAGATTGAAAATGGTATAATTAAACTATATTTTGTCAGGAACTAAATACTATTAGCTGTCATGTTCGACAATGCCCTTACCTTGAGGATCGGTTTTTTATAGTTATCTTGTCTGAAGGATTGCGTATGAGATGTTTGACTCACAGCTGATACTGGAGTGTTATGACAAATATTTTTGAGAGGGAAAAAATCAAAAATACACAAAAATTAAAACTTACAAAAAGAATAATACAATAAATCAAGATAATCAGGAAAATTTTCTAAAAGAATCTTTATGACTCATGTCTCTTGAAACTCGATAAATTTATGTGCTTTGAAATGGCGAATTATCATTGTACCACGGGTGTGTAAAATGAAGTTTCAGAGCGAGAGGTTTTTTTCAAATAGTTTCATAAATGTCTTTTTCTAATTTTTCTAAATGGCTTATGATGCAAATATCAGGTTTTTTTACCCGGAATTCTAAATTTAAGAACCAAAATCAATTACCTCGAAAAATTTAGTTGAGATTTTAACTTAGCTTGGGGGTTTGTACTGATGTTACTGCTTTTGGGGTGTATGTTATAATTAAGTTTTGTTGATAATTTGAGCTTGAATGGTTTTCTTTAACACATATTATATATAAGCTTTTCATCTTAATTTATGGTTTATCTTATTCGTAGGTCCGAAAGACAAAGTTTAAGAATATAAGGTTTATTAGATTGCTTTAGTATGTGCTCTCATAAGGTAAACTAAGATTCTTATATCTCATAATGGATAAAATATAACCTATTGACAAAAGGTTTTTTAATGATAAGAAGGTGTACATAAGCTTTCTATACCTAAAACATGGTTTTATGACCCAAGGTTTTTAAATATTAAGCCGACGTATCAAGCAACTCACACTCAAAGTCGTATAATATACACCCCGTTTATATCAAGTACAAGCCCTCACGATAGGTAAGAAGCATTCTTCAACTCAATAACAAACTTGCTTTTAAATCAAAAGCCAAAAATCAAGGTCAAGGTTTATAACTTATACTCACAATGAGAAAATTAACGTTTCTCGGTCTGAGCTGTTTCTTACAAGACATTCAATGTTTTTTTTTAGCTCATGAAAAAGGACAGTGACGTATCAGTGCGCTTACTCCTTTTGCGTAGAAGGAGAAGTCTCTACACATTGTGGTTTTTTCAAAAAGTTGAAACATAATTTTTCAAGAATTTCTCAATGACAATTCTAATCTTTCAAAATTATTGTTCAAACACTCCAAACCCTCACAATGTTTTCAAAAGACAACAATTTTTCAATTATCAGATCGTCCATATTTTTGAGGGGGGGAGTTTTCGAAAAACAAAGTTTTATTGTTGTTGGATACTTCAACAACGACAACTCTTATGTATTCAACACATTATCTCAAAAAGTTCCCAAACACATTCTTGATGATAATATTTTCCGCACAGAATTTTCAAGACTATTTTAATCACAAGGTATTTCAAAAACTAAGGGTTTGATTATTTAAAATATGGGGAGAAAAATGTTATTAAAATATGATCTATTCGATCAAGTGCTGAACAGTAGAAAGGTTTTTTATGGTTTGATCTTATAACTAACATCATCTTTTTCACGAGATTCTGAAGTCATAAGCTGGTTAGGTTAGGAATCGAATCTTATTAATACAACCAGAACCGTGAGGATTTACCCTAAGAGTTTATTCAAAGTTAGAAATAGCAATCCTTAAGGTATGTTTGGAGATGAATGTATATGGGAATAATGCGACTAGATGAGTTACACTGGAACAATCACAACAAGGTGTATGTTAATGACGTCTTGGTAAGCTTGAAGGCGTTGAAGATTGAAAAAAGAAATGTATGGTTAAAGGTCTAAAGAAGAAAGAATCCATCCACATAATAATTAAGCGCAGAAACCGGGTCATATACATATGCTGTCAGAATCACAAGTTGATGCTGACATTGAAAAACGACATCATGGTCCCAGTGTTTGATGCAATGTACACTACCTTTCTAACCTTCGCGTTTCTCTCAACAGAAACTTGTTCTTATTTGTCACGGAGATACCCGTACTATTGGACATCTCATCCGATATCGTTGATATTTGATAGGTGGCAATTGCTCAAGCGATCCGAGTACTAAAACAAAAATGCACTAATCGAGGTCTGAGCATGCGATCAATAAAATTCATTAGGACACATTTCCTTTTCAAACACTTGTTGAACATTCAAGTTTACAAGCTGGTAAACAAGGTCCTACAAATTATCCTTGTGATATTTGCCAAAACATCAGAGTGATACTTTTAGTAGTCACAATGAAGATGGAAATCCTGCTTGAGTCAACCTCAAACAAGCTCTCGGTAGGTGACTTGCGAGATTCTATATGAATCAAACTTGTGACAACTGGATATCGATTTGGTCTAGTAAATGAATTGACGGTTGATGAATTTTGATAAAAGCTTAAAAAATCTCCCGTTGTGTTTACAAAAACATTTTTACAAGTAGTTAACACGTCGATTGATTTCAAATTCAATTTTCTCGTTTATCCTAACGTAAAAACATGCAGGTTAAAACGGTGGTGACAGTATCCCAATCAACCAAAGTCGATTCATTACCACATATTCATGCTCATTCTACAAAGATAAACAGGGTAGTAGAACGTAAGAATAGAACCTTACAAGAAATGGCTAGAACAATGCTAAATGAACAATCAATTCCTCAAAAATTTTGGTGTAATGCCGTGGACACCTCCACCTACATTCTAAATAGAATTCTTATTAGACCTTTCCTAGGAAAAACTCCTTATGAGCTCTTCAAAGGTAAAAAGCCATCTCTAGAACACTTTAAAGTATTTGGTAGTAAATGCTTTATTCTTAACACCAAAGATTATCTAACAAAATTTGATCCTAAATCAACCGAAGGTGTATTTCTAGGATATTCTCCCAATAGCAAAGCTTACATAGTTCTAAATAAAGAAACCATGAAAGTAGAAGAATCTCTCAATGTTAAGTTTGATGAAACTCCCCCTCCTAAATCATCACCATTAGTAGATGATGATATTCTTGAAAATGATATCATAGAAGACCAAGATAAAGACTTAGAAATCAAGGAAAATGAACCATTAAACAAAGAAATCTCAAACATCAAAAGCTCTAAAGATCATCCCCTAGAAACCGTCATAGGAAATCTTAATGAAAGAACCGTAAGATATCAAGTCTAAAATCAAAGCAACTTCTGTTGTTTCGTATCTTTCGTAGAACCTAAAAATATTAAGGAAGCCATACAAGACGAAAGTTGGACTATGGTTATGCAAGAAGAACTAAATCAATTAAAACAAATGATGTTTATAGTCTCGTTCCCCCTCCTAAAAACCAAACCATCATAAGTACAAAATGGGTCTTTAAAAACAAACTTGACGAAAATGGAATTGTATCTAGAAATAATGCAAGACTTGTAGCTCAAGGATACAATCAACAAGAAGGAATAGATTTTGATGAAACCTATGCCCCCGTGGCAAGATTAGAATCTATAAGAATTCTTCTTGCATATGCTTGTGCTCATGACTTCAAACTATTTCAAATAGATGTCAAAAGTGCTTTTTTAAATGGTTTTATAAACAAAGAAGTCTATGTTGCTCAACCCCCTGGATTCATAGATTTTGAAAAACCCAACCACGTTTTCAAACTCAAAAAGGCTCTTTACGGTCTCAAACAAGTACCCAAAGCTTGGTATGACAGACTTAAAGCATTTCTCTTAGATCACTTATATACCATGGGATTAGTAGATAACACTTTATTTACTAAAAAAAGAAACTCACATATCATCATTGTCCAAATCTATGTGAACGACATCATTTTCGGATTAACTTGCCAAGAGCTTTGCGATGATTTCTCGAAAATCATGCATGATGAGTTTGAGATGAGCATGATGGGTGAATTGAATTTCTTCCTCGGTCTACAAATCGAACAACTTGAAAATGGAATATTCTTTAACCAATCTAAATATGTCAAAGAAATGCTTAAAAAATTCGGTCTTGAAGACTCCAAACCAATCAAAACTCTCATGTCATCCAAAACCAAACTCACCCGCAACAAAGACGATGAACCCATTGACGACACTAAATATCATGGCATGATATGATTGGCAGTTTACTCTACCTAACGGCCAGTCGCCCGGACATCATGTTTAGCGTTTGTCTTTGCGCCCGTTTTTAAGAAGCACCAAAAACTTCCCACCTTGAAGCCGTAAAAAGAATCTTTCGATACATCAAAGGTACATCCCATCTAGGCTTATGGTATCCCAAAGGAACCGTCTTAGAAACAATCGTCTACGCCGATTCCGACCATGCGGGAGACTACGTCGGTCGCAAAAGCACTAGTGATGTATGTACATTCATGGGTTGTTGTCTTACCTCATGGTTCTCCAAGAAATAAACTGCCTTAGCCATCTCTACCACTGAAGCTGAATATGTCTCCGCCAGAAAAGCATGCCAACAAGCCTTATGAATGAAACAAGCTCTGGTGGATTATGATATAAAGTTAGATGATATACCCGTTCTTTGTGACAACAAAGGAGCAATTGACCTTGTTGATCCCACGCCTTGATCGATTCTTTACGTAGTAAAGTGTTTGTTACCTTGGAAGAATCTAAAATAACAAAGATTGAGACTTTGTATGTATACCAATGTGTATGCAGAATCTACACTTTGATACTCTAGAGGTGTTTATCAATGGAACAGTAATAACCAAACAAACAATGAACAAACTACTTAAATATTATTAGAATAATACGAGTACTCTTGTAGTACTGGGGTTACAAACCTTGAAGCTATTACATTCTATCTCTAATTCGTCTAATAAAAGTATATTTCTATCCTAAACCTAGGATCTCCTTTTATAGAACACAAGGAGTCCTTTACAAGATAACAACCTATCTTTTAGGATCAGTTACAATACAAATATAAATATCCCGTAATAATCTCCATGCATCCTTATCTCCAAGTCAGCAGCTTTGACAATCAGCAGTATTAACTCTTTCTCCTAGAAGTATTAACTAACACTGGCAGTACTAAGTTTGTACTGGCAGTACTAACTCCATTAGTACTGTTAGTTATACCTTGGCAGTATTAACTCTTGTGAAGATTTATTCCTAACAATCCTCCCCTAAACTTGTGATTTTCCTTCAAATCATCAAGTTTCTTTTGAATTAAATCTTCTAGTCTTCTTCCTTTGCTGATGATTCTTTCAAACAATTCTTCTACTTCTGAACTTGAGATCTTATAAACCTTAGAAGTTCAAAAGCCTGTGAACTCTCATGATCAACCTCTAGTTTTCTACTTAACATCTTTGACAACATCTCTTGACTTAAAGGATATTTCTTCTCTGTCAGCATATGAATTGCTAAACTATTTTCCATCAACAAAATGTGAATACCACAAAAATCACATAATCTCCAGCTTATCAAATTCTATTCATGCTGATTTTTCCAAATCTCATATTCTTCATCAGACTCAAATAGAGTATATAAATCTCCCCAAAGCATCAAATCAAATCCTTCCAGTCTTGAAGAACTATACCTTTCTTTGACTATTCTGTACAATTCCTCTACATCCTGTCTATCAAAGTCTTTAAGCATCTCACTCAAAACTTTATAGTTCTTGGAACTGCCATCTCCTCTGAAGACTTGATAATACATGAAATTCTCTGTCAAAACACAAGTCTTCCAATCCACAATTGGAAACTTCGTAGATAGAGATTCGACCTGTATAGGAACCTCTTCTCTTGGTATTATATCCAAAAATCCTTTGAGTTCTTCCTTCTCATCATCTTCCTCCATCTTTTTGTCTCTTCCTTGTGCTTTTTCTAGGAATAGATTTCTTTCTCTTTGCTCCAGAATCTTTAGAAACTTCTTGCTTTTCCTTCTGAGTAGCAACATCTTCTTCTTCAATCTTTTCAGGAGACTTCATCTTTTCAGGAGACTTCTTCTTTTCACTTCCATGCTCTACATCCATAGGCTCAATATTTTGATTAAAATCCCAAACCTTTTCAAAGATTGGCCTAATCTCATTGTAAGACATTCCCTTGAAGTCACTGATCTTGTAATTCCCCTGATTCTTCAAGTATTTGATCATATTTCTTCTTGCTTGGGCAACTGTCTTTGGTTTCATCTTTAGAGCATGATACCTTAAAACTGAAGGATCATTCCAATCTATCTTCTGAGATGTCTTGGCTTCAGATGTAACTCTTTGTCTTTCTTCTTCATCCCACTGTCTAGCAATTTCTTCATCTCTTGCAATCTGTGCCCTTTGCTCTTCATTCATTTGTTCTTCCAGTCTGATGGCTTCAGCAAAACTTAACCTTTCTTGTTCAATCTCTTTCTTAGACTTCTTCTTGGGCTCAGGTTCTGTCATTATTGCTTTTCCCTTGTCCTTTCTTGTCCTTTTCTCTTCACTCCTTCTTGTATAAGTAACAGTTCCTCCAGCAGTACTAAGATTTACCTCAGCAGTACTAACTATTGGAACTTCTTCACTAGTAG
This sequence comes from Tanacetum coccineum, assembly GCA_026074375.1. Classification (NCBI taxonomy): domain Eukaryota; kingdom Viridiplantae; phylum Streptophyta; class Magnoliopsida; order Asterales; family Asteraceae; genus Tanacetum; species Tanacetum coccineum. Next base: position 20,349 of record BQNB010052965.1, read on the forward strand.
TATCTTTTATTGCACCAGCAGTACTAACTTCAGCACTCCCTTTCTCACTGCTTTCTTGATCTTGAATTACTTCTGTAGGAGTCACATCTTGAATCACAGGTTCAATTTCATTACTTGCTTTCTCTTGAACCTCTGCATCAGATAATTTCCTCCCCTGCTTGGAAGAATCATCTACAATGTCTTCATTATCTTCAAAAAGGATAACTTTAGCTCTTTTCCTAGATTTCCCAATCTTGACTCTAGCCTCTAATTTCTTGACCCTTAAAATGAGCATAATATATGCAGAACTGTAGGTTTTCTTTGTCTTCCTCAAGTCATCCTCCAAAACTCCAATCCTGTCAAATAGTTTGGTAACCAAATCTGTTAATTCATTAAGTTTCAATCTACCCTCATCACTTCCATGTGAATGAACAACATGGAGAGGTGAATCATGGGGTGTAGGAAGATGGTGTTTTGTTCTAGGTGATGGTTGACTTGGTGATGGTTGTGTTGGTGATGGTTGTGTTACAGCAGCAGTGGTATGATCAGGTGTAGGTTCAGGTGAAGGTGAAGGTGCATGTTCAGGTGAGTGGGAAGGTGAGGATGTGATTCTTGAAGGTGAAGTAGAAGATGCAGAAACATGTAGCATAGAAGGAAATAAAGCAACTTCCTGGCTTGAATAACCCTTTGTAGGCCTCTTCATATTGTTAAACACTTTCATGCTAAGAGAGGGTACAAGATATATTCTTGTGTGTTGTTGAAGCTGATGTCTCTGCATATCTAGGCATATTTGAATGAACCTAGGGTACATCAAAAACTTATGGGGGCTTGAAATATTTGACACCATATGCTCAAAAATCATCCTAGAAAAGTTATATCTCCTATTGGTGGCTAAACAGATAATAGCAGTTGCAATGTTACTACTAAACTGCTCCTAAGCAGTCTTCTTTAGACTAATACAGTGAAGAATACAATGGATAAGAAACCTCCATTGAGGTGAAAAAGCACCCTTTTGAAAAGTTAACTTATCTGAGTCTGTGTGATATCCCATAAGTGCAAATTGCTCAAAAATCTCCGAGTTGGGTATAGAAGAAAGACCATCATAATCATCCAACTTGAGATGTCTTCGTAAAGAAGCTTCAGTGATAGTCATGGAGTGACCATCAATGGTAGCAGTAATCTTGACTTCTCCATTATCAGCAGTAGTAACTTCAGCAGACCTCCAAAATTGTTTGATAAATGAGACACAAACATCTGGCTTCTTTGTGAGTGCATAGCAAATGTGACTTCGAGTTAGGAAATCGATGACTTGATGAAACCCTTCACTGCCTGTAGATTTCTCTAAAAACGCGACCATGTTGTGCTTGTCACAAAATTCCAAATTTGCCATGAATAAAAGTGTGAGTAATCGTGTGGGATATGATCGTGTATGTAAGTATGAAGGCTGGAGAAAGTTAATTGCAATTATATAGAGAAAACGTAGAGATATTATTTGACCAACTTAAAGAAATTTGAAGTTATCGTGAATAAATCATGCGAATTTATAGAAGGATCACGAAAGTCCAATTGGTCAAACCCCTATTCCATAGGTATTTGGCGGAAATATCTCAACGGCTCTATTAATTAATGAAAAATCTGTTAGGGCCAAACAGTACTAACGGTCATCCAGCAGTACTAAATTTGGTCTAGCAGTACTAAAATAAGCCTAGCAGTGTTAACTTCTCCACCAAAAGTAGTACAAACTCCAAACTTTTGTAGCATTCAAAAATAGAGTCACACAATCCCTCTTTCTGTTTTTAAACTCACATTTAATCTCTCAATTCTTTTAACTCACATTGCACTCTGTCTATTTTTCATACAGCTCTCTTTCTGTTTTTAAGCTCACCAATTCTCTCTATTCTTTTAGCTCACAAATTCACACAAAGTGTAGTTTTTGGCAAACTACCAGCCATAAATGGATTTGAGGAGTCTTTACCAATAGCCGTTTGCTTTGGACTAGCCAATGCTTTATTGTAAACACATGGTGCATTGATAACCATATAGTTTTGAGTAAACTATCAACTATCAACGGATTTGAGAAGTCTTTACCAGTAGTCGTTTGCTCTGGACTAGTCAATTCTTGATGTCTATTAGACATGGTGAACTGATGACCATTTGTTGTGTGGTGTGACAACCAACACTTCAAGAACAACCAACATTCCTCCCCTTAAATAATACATCATGGAGTAACCAATTTCACACTTCATTGTTTTTCCTTAAAAAGTTAGCTTAAAACCAAGAAAAATATAATCTAACCATTTTTCTTGGTTAGCAGTATTAAGTTACACTAACATGATTAACAATGAGACATAGAAATAACCAGCAGTACTAACTATAAGTAACAGTTTTAACAAACAGTTTTAAATATAACTAGTAGTACTAATTATAACTAGCAGTAGTAATTGACAAAGACTTAACAGTACTAACATTTAACAAACTTTCCAAAAGCAAGCAAGAGATTTGGGCATTAGGGATTGAGCATTCCAATACTTGAGACCAAGTAATGAAATCTACCAGCATCAAAACCTTTTATAAGAAGATCTGCTACATTATGTTGAGTGTTAATTTTAGCCATTTGAATCAACTTTTTAGCATTGCAATCTCTTATAAAATGATGCCTAATCTCTATATGTTTTGTTTTAGAATGTTGAACAGGATTTTCTATTATACAGATAGTACTAGTATTGTCAATATAAATAACAGTATTCATGAAATTGTACCCATAATCCAGCAGTTGGTTTTGTATCCAGAGAACCTGTCCACAGCAACTTGCAGCAGCCACATATTCAGCTTCAGTTGTAGAAGTGGCAACTACAGTTTGTTTCTTGCATTGCTAAGAAATCAGCCTATTTCCCAAAAACTGACAACCTCCAGTGGTTGACTTCCTATCAAGTGTAGCTCCAGCATAGTCACTATCAGTGTAAGCAACTAATTCCAATGGAGAATCCTTAGAATACCAAAGACCTAGAGATGGTTTGCCTTTAAGGTATCTAAAGATTCTTTTGACAGCTAAGAGATGGGATGTCTTTGGGGAAACCTGAAACCTTGCACATGCACATACTGCAAACATGATATCTGGTCTGGATGCTGTAAGGTACATCAAAGATCCTATCATAGATCTATAAAGATGTTCATCAACATCAGCAGCATCTCCATCTTGAACCAAAGGCTTTTCCAAATCTGTGGGAGTAGAGGCAGACTTCACATCTGAGTAGTTGAACTTTCTCAAAATCTCATGGACATATTTATCTTGACTGATAAAAATGCCTTTCTTTTTCTGTTGGACCTGTAATCCCAAAAAGAAGGTAAGTTCTCCCATAGAACTCATCTGAAACTTATCCTTCATAAGCTTCTCAAACTCATCACAAAGCTCCTTCTTTGTAGATCCAAAGATAATGTCATCCACATAGATTTGAACAAGCAAGATATGCCCCTTTTGTCTTTTGATGAATAAAGTTTGATCAATCTGTCCTCTTTGAAAGCCATTGCTCAAAAGATAAGTGGCCAAAGTGTCATACCAAGCTCTTGGTGCTTGATGGAGTCCATATAGTGCTTTCACTACCTTATAGACTTTATCAGGATGGTCAGGATCTTCAAAACCTGGAGGTTGACATACATATACCTCCTCTTCAATTTGACCATACAGGAAGGCACTTTTGACATCCATTTGGTAGACCATAAAACCCATATAAGAAGCATAAGCCAGGAATATTCTTATTGCCTCAATTCTAGCCACAGGTGCAAAGACTTCATCATAGTCTATGCCCTCTTCTTGAGTATGTCCTTGAGCAACAAGTCTTGCTTTGTTTCTGATGACAATCCCCCTTTCATCTTTCTTGTTTCTGTAGACCCACTTTGTACCAATTGCTCTATGACCTTTAGGTAAATCTACAAGAACCCATACCTTTTGCAGTTTGAACTGTAGGAGTTCCTCCTGCATTGCTTCTACCCATGCAGGATCACTAAGAGCTTTAGAAACTCTTTTTGGTTCTTCCTGAGAGAGGAAACAAGCAAAAAGACATGTATGAAGGTCCTGATGAGTCTTTCCTTCATATATGGCACCAAGAAATCCTAGTTCAGAGTAAGAAGTTGTCATTCTTCTTGTTTGAACAGATGACTGCACATCACCAATCACATGATCAATTGGGTGATCTTTGTGAATTCTTGTATGAGGAGTGGAAGAAACTGCATAAGATGGTGAAATGTTCCCCAATTCAATTTCTTGATCCTCCACTTGTGTGTCTTCAGATGTAGGAATTGGTCCCATCAAGTCTTCAGGAGTAGCAGTATTAACTTCAGGGACAGCAGTACTAACTTCTCTACTACCAGTATTAACTTCTGGACTGGCAGTATTAACTTGTTGATCAGCAGTACCATTATTCTGAAGACTGCAATCATCATGAGTCCCATTTTGATCTTGTATTTGAGCATCAGCAACAGATCTGGGTGAAGCATCATCAAAATATGAAGCATCCTTCCAAATTGGCATCAATCATACTCCGGTGGAGATATGATGTGAGCAAGTTCATCGGCGAACTCCTCATGATAAAAGTCACTCCTATCGGCAGGAGGACACGGATTGATCGAAAGATCAAAGATGAACGAATCATATTAAGAAAAATCAGCATAAGTAGTGGTACTGTCACTACTCTTTTCTTCAATATGATCGTCATTGAGATAGAAAGCTTCATAATCCGAAAAAGAATAATTAGAACGAGTAGTGGTACTGCCACTACTAATCTCTTCCAGATTAAAGCAAAAAGTTTTAGATCCGGTTAAAGAATTATCAAAGGTGTTAGTCTCCTCCAAGAAAGAGTTAGGAAAGGTGGAGGGAGACTTGATTACAAAATCAGAAGATGGAACAGGATTATCTTTTAATGCTTCGATGTTAGCAATAAGAAGATTGACATTCAATAATTTTTCACGAAGGATATCGTCTTTGATTGTTAGAAGAATATCAGTATCAACCCCTATAACTTTTGGGATAACACTCTCCACCACCTCTAAGCTGACGGTCTCAGCATCGGGAGGTGATGCATCGACATAATCGATATCCTCACCGGAGGGAGAATCGTCATCACTTGAAGTAGAATCATTGTTAGAATCGACGATAGTTTCAGAGTGTTCTTTGAAAGCTTCAAAAGGGGTAGGGTTATTACAGAGAGGCACATCACAACCACCGTCGGAAATACCCTTGGACTCACTTGGGATTTGGACAAGGTTCTCGACACTAGACTTTATTACTTCGTCTGATTCCGTTGCTGGAATAGTGTCAAGATGCTCATCCTCCATTATGAGAGAGTCAACGGGCTCCTTGGTTGATAAAACGGGTGTGATTGCAATGGTATAGTCTTCGTCATCATCATAGCAAATGGGAATCTTCCAATATCGATCTTTAGCCGCTTGCTCTTCTGCAATTCGCTTTTCTTCTTCCTTCTTTTGCATAATTTGACCAACCATATCACATATGGATGTCATTTGCTCCATAAGCTTGTTTTGAGAATTAAGAAACTCATTTTGAGTATTGAAGATTGTATGATTGACGGTATATTGTGGGGGTTGAGTTTGGTCAAAACCGGAATAATTAGAATTATAACACGGATTAGGTTCGTAATAATTCATCGGTTGACATTGAAAAGTCTCGTGAGGACCCCCACAATCTTCACAACAAGGATATTGTTGTGGAAAACTCGGTGAAGTTTGTGGAAAATAATCAAAGTTTTGATTGAAACACGGGTCCTGATTGTAGACAAACGGGACTTGAGGTGGACAATCGTAACCGTAATGAGATTCGTTCCCACATAACTCACAAGAGTATGGTACGTATTGGGGTTGTGGAGGGTGGTTTGCAAAACTTGGAGAATCGTTAGAAGAGTACGGAGTTGAAAAATTGATTGGTGTTCCATTTCCAACAGTACAATAAAAACAAACTCCATTATTTTCATTACAACCACATTGTTGGCATGTACCCAAAAGACATTGTTGTTGCAAACTTTGCAAATTTTGTAGGATCTCATTAAGGCTTTTATTGTAGCATGGTTCCGGATTAGAGATAATCGGAATGCGGTTGAAAATAGAACCTTAAATGAGAACCTTTCCAACAAGATTATAAGTACACTCGTGACAAAAGATATCGTTTAACGTATCACCACACTCGTAACAACAATGTTGGTCAATATGTGGAGGACTTTCATGAAGAATTGTGTCCGGGGTCCTGTTTGAAAATGGAAGGGCTCTTGAGGTGACACTAAACAAATGTTAGTGTTGTCATCAAAAGAGTTGAATTTTTGTTGTCATCTTGAAATTGTTTATACCAAACCTTCATTCAACACTTTCGCACAAAAGCACAAAATCGTCAAATTTAGACCATCAAGGATCTCCACAAGTTGCACAATTCTTGAGCGGGGTTTAGGAAAACAGAATTCTTGTCTTCAAGATCTCCTTTTGGAACACTAAAAGTTTGCAGTGTACAAAGTACAAGACTTGCTTTCCTTTAATCGCATTAAAGGGGATTGAAAAGCTCGTGAATGACGCCATAAGAATTAAACAATATAGAGGGTTAAGAAAAGAATTAAATGAATAATAACAAAAAGAAGATTATTTTATTTTATTTTTTTTTTATTTTTTTTAGACAATATATTTTATTAAAGGACAAAACGAGATTGAATAACTTAAACCTAATAATCAATAAGGTTCACGGTAGCTTTCTAAAAATTTTACTTTTTAAAGGTGAGCCGTATATCGCAAGTGACACAAAAGGCAAGTTTTTGAATCTTTTATTCGAGTTGGGAACTTATTATGGATAATACCTCAATTGAAGGTATTATTTGCTGGTGTTCTTTTACCAACTTTGTAACTTTTATTTCTTTTTATGGAAAATGTTTTTTTTATTTTTATATATATATATATATACTTTTATTTTATTTTCTTATTATTTTTTTGTATTTTATATATTTTTATAATAAGAAAAATAACTTCACAAGGAAGGTTCTTCAAAAAGCTAATCTTCGAACGAAACACGATAATCGTAACACACTTCCCCGGCAGCGGCGCCAAAAATTGATCCGGATCCGAAATTAAATACTCTATATATATAGTAATATATAAAAACGTATAATAAGGAAGATAATCAATAATAGTATAGTAGTATTTCCGTCAGGTTAAGAAATTCACTTTTATCCAAAGTAATATCTCTAAAACCTCCCGGGTCGTTTATTCCCCAAGAAGTTTGCGAATTAAAAATCGGGAAACGTACTTCGTGATTCGGCGTTTGAAATGGTTTGAAAGATTTTGTTTTGGTTTCTAAATCTACTAAAAGGGAAAGCATATAAAAGGGAAGCTAAACTTTTGATTTTAAACTATTTTTTATACTAAAAATTAAACTAATATTAATTCTACAATTTAAAAACTAAGTTAATTCTAAGATTAAAAACTACAAGATTGTACTAAAATTGATCAAAAAGTATAAGATATTATGCTTGCTAGTGACGTGAGATGTTCTTTATGTGGGATTTAGTGTTAAAGACCATTATCTACACGTTAGGGTTTATTTGGGACACTCATCTCAAAAGATATTAATTTACTAGAGTGTCAGTTCAACTATTTTCGGATTTTGCCCTTCAAATTATTCAAACACAACAAATCTAAAATCTCAATTTATTAATCAAGTAAACTTTTTCAAATCCATACCTAAATCCCAAATCACTAATTACTTAGCAAACACAAGATATCTACTCGCTACTCATAATAAAAATTCAATTTAACAATCATAGCATTTAACGACAAAAGTAAATCTACACTAAGCATGGCAAAAATCAAAACATATTATAAAATGATAAAATAAAACTACACTAATTAATTGATTAAATAAGATTGGAAAATGGAACGATATGAAGAGCGCATGTAAACGATAACCACCCGATATATTTAGCTAAAACAAAATAATCAACGTCGCTTTGTCTAGCTAAATAAACCCTTAAGCTCCACGCCTCATGAGTTGACCGGTACCAAAATTCACAAAAACTAACAAACTGTTATAGTAACACAATTTATAACTCAATTACAAAATATAATAACTGTTAACATTCGACCTACTAATTTCATGCACAACCCAACATATTATAAAAAACATGGCCAGATATCTAATCTAAGCCTATTAACCAATGTGGCCTAAACTAAATAAAATGACTTCCAAATTCCAATTTAATCCTAACGTGCCTCATATCCAAAGTCTAAAAAGAAGTTTCTACAAACCAACATAGCCCACTTACCTAAACTAACTTACACAGCCCAAATTATTAAAAAAATAGTCCATAATGACATAATACAAAAGTCTAAACTATAAAATGAGGAAACTATTAGCTTAACAAATCTGTAACCCTATCTGAATTCCTACAAATGTATCAAAAGTCCTATTGCGATTAAACAAATCAAAGCTTCCAAATCAATTGGACTTATTAATTCTTGCTAAAGGAAATTTAACAAAGCAACCACTAAATTAAAAAGCACTAAGTAATCGTAACTTAAGCTAAAACCTTATAAACTTCTTTAAAGACAATTAAAGAAACTAGCACTTAACTCATAAAATCTAGATGAGATCTAATTACAATGAGAAAAATTATTAACTAGAAAAGAAACGAAACAATTCAAGGTTTTTAGAAAAGAAAACTAAATAATAAGCTATTTTAAGGATTTAGGCTTAAACTCAATCGATTAAGCTATATTTAGCTTGTTCGGAATCTGAGAATAAGCTCAGAAACATCAGCTGATGAAACAGCTTATTTGATAAGCTAAAGAAGGAAAAGAAGAGAAATAAGCAAATTAAATAAGAAGCTTAAGTTATAAAACCACAAACTTCAATAATCTCTTTTCATTAACCACATAAGCCATTACAAAAAGTAGGAAATTACAATAAGCTAAAAAAATTACAAATAAGCAGTAAAATAAGCTATCCTCCACTATCTACTCCTAAAACTAACTAACTCCCAATGTGAGGGGAGCTGGTACAATTTATAGGGTGAGAAGGGTGATATTGTAAAATTTGTCCTCATCATTGGGTGAATAATTGACCAATGATTGCCTTGTTTTTGGTGTCACACGGATCGAGTTTTTACATATAATGATCCAGCCGCTGTATAGATGCCACGTGGCCTAGTAGAGAGCTTCATTTGTACGCAGGCTTTCCGTTCGTCAGATCCGTTTCTCACTTTGATATGAATTCATATAACCCATTTCCAAGCCACGCGTCCCAATATTACTGGATGTCCCAAAATAGTGCGCAGTCATGTGAGGATTTCTTGAATTATTTCCCAAGCAAGTGAGCATCAAATGCACCTTTTTATCACTTTTGTTCATTATACAACTGAATTGAGAAATGAATATAACTTATTTGAGATGCCACATGTCGAATGATGATTGGCCCTAATTGTGTAGTGGAAAGTCATCATGCATGCTTTTGATTTAACTTTCGAAGTACATGACAAGGTAATGTCCTGATGACGTCATCACTCTATTTTAATACCAGATTTGCAATTTTACAAATTGGGCTTATTATTGGGCCATTGGCATATCTTGAGGGCTTAGATATTAACGGGCTGGCCTGACCTATAAAATGAGTTACGGACTGGCCTAATAAAATCCGAGAGCACCGTTGGACTTGTTATCTCGCGCTCTTCCCATTCTCGTGCTCGATTTCGTCCAGTTTTGTCTTTATTTTGTCCTTTATTTAATATCTGTACCTGCACATACACAAACACAAAAACAAACATATATTTGCAATTTTAATTATGTTTTTGGTCTTTTGGGTTCGTTTTTCAAGGTAAAAGGTATGTATAAAATAGCAAATAGAACCATCTTTCCATAGTGGCATCAAAATGTAGTATTGGCTATATCATGTCTCCTTGCTAGAATGACATGTACCAATACTTTCTTCTGTACCTACAAGATCATTAGAGTTTGTACTTGCAATAACTGGCACATAATTCTTTGATTTTGTTTGAACATCAATATCAAACAGCCACTTTGGTCCATCACCTACAATAATAGCCTTATCCTCCAAGAACCTAATATGCAACTTTTCTTCTACTTTCTAGTTCTAATGTTGTATTCCCTATAAGCTTACTTTCATTAAGTTTCCAACAAGAATCCTTCATCAGAATTTCCATCAAACTTTATAAATAATCTAAGGTATTTAAGAACGGAATAACATTGACACCAATAATGTGTCAATGAAGCTTTAGAGCAGGGTGTTATCTACCTCCCATAGTCATAAGGGTCTTGTTATGAGGCTTAGCTACTAATACCCTATTCTGTACATAGCAAGAAGTATTAACTGCTTTAGCCTAAAATGTAGTAGGTAACTTAGAGTCAGCTAACATGGTTCTTGCAGCCTCAATTAGTGTCTTATTTCTCCTTTCAGCAACACCATTTTGCTGAGGAGTTCTGTTGATCCCACGCCTTGATCGATTCTTTACGTAGTAAAGTGTTTGTTACCTTAGATGAATCCAAAAATAACTCAAGGTGAGGACTTTGTGGTATACAATCGTGTAGGCAGTGTAATTTACACTTTGATACTCTAGAGGTGGTTTATTCATAGAACAGTAATACCAAACAGAACAATTGAACAAACGATCATGTAATAACAAACTGCTTCAATATTATTAGAATAATAATATGAGTACTCTTGTAGTACCGGGGTTACAACCTTGAAGCTATCATAATCTTTTTCTAAAAGTATTCGTTTAAGTATATTTATATCCTAAACCTAGGATCTCCTTTTATAGAACACAAAGAGTCCTTTACAAGATAAAAACATATCTTTTAGGATCAGTTACAATACAAATATAAATATCCCATAATAATCTCCATGCATCCTTATCTCCAAGTCAGCAGCTTTGACCATCAGCAGTATTAACTCTTTCTCCTAGCAGTATTAACTAACACTAGCAGTACTAAGTTTGTACTGGCAGTACTAACTCCATTAGTACTGTTAGTTACACCTTGGCAGTATTAACTCTTGTGAAGATTTATTCCTAACAGACCTAAGTAAAAATCCCGTTCTTCACTCTCGCACTAAACATATAGAAATTCATCACCACTTCCTTCGTGACAATGTCCAAAAAAGAAATATCACTATAAAGAAAGTCAACTCCGAAGATAACATTGCCAACATCTTAACCAAACCTCTTAAAAGAGAACCTTTCAATTTTCTCAGACTAGGACTTGGCCTCATGGAACCAAACGCTTAATCTTAATGATTTCTTTTGAGTCAAAACATTTTCTATTGATTAATAAAAATAAAAAAACGTTATGCTACTTGAACGTATTCAATGAAACACATGGTTAATATGTCGTTTCATACACGTTCAATTATAGCTATATTAAAAGGAGGCTTGGGGTTTTTCTTGTAAAACTAATTTTTCACTTCTGAGTCGAGAAAAACCGCACCTCTAACATATCATGAAAATTTCTTCTTCAAAATTTTTCAGGTCGGCGGTGCCATTCATCTTTCAAGCCGGTGCCCTTCGTCGAATAGCACCTGCAGAACCGCCTGAACAGTATAATTTTAAAAAATAATAATAATACGAATTTCATAAAATCCTTTTCAAATTTTACCTCCTTGTCACATCAATCAACTCCTAATAGTAGAAGTTGACCTAGGGCATATTCTAATCATTGTTTTATCTATAAACCAACAAGTAATGCATTAAAATCACCTCAAACTTCCTTCTATAAATAGGACTTGCTTCTTGCATTTTTCTTCACCATCATTCTTCTCCAAAAATGCCTAAAGATAACAAAACTAACTTAAAAATGACCCGACTTCAAAATTAAGCGTTTAGACCTTGTTTCTTCAAAACAATCCGAGGACATCATCACCTCCCTACTAACTCTCACATCCATCAGACTATGTATCGGGACCTCCACTAACTACCCCAACTTCCCAAACTTCTATCCCACATGTATCACCAACTAGCAACAATGACAATCTCTTGCTTACTCCTAAGTCAACACCTCCACCATTATCTTCGCCACCTCCGACACCGACTCAACCTTCAAAACTCACATCTCCTCTAGCTATTAATCTTGACCCAATTAAACTATTGTTCTCTACTCCGCGTACCTCTCCTCAAGCTTTCCTCAACACTCTCGAGGATCTTCCACCCACAACAACTAATCCTCCACCCCTCGTCTATCATTTGACACCATTGAGCGTCTAGCTAACAAACCACCTCCCATTACACCCATTAATTCATCTTTTTCCTCTCCCACTCCAAACATGGAACCATCTATCCCACCATTTCCACCACAATATTCACCAAATCTACCTTCTAACGTCCCACCACTTTCGCCACTAGGACCCAACAATCCTTTTCCCATGCTTACTCATGAAATATTTTGTGAACATTACCAACGAACTCAAGTCATCGGCGATAACTTCCAAAGAGAAGTGAGATTCATTCTCAATCACATTCTTGACCGCCTAAATGTTCTCGCGCACAATTACTAGAAATAGGCCTAGAATGCTAGAATAAAATAGTTGATTCGTTAAGAATCTCTTGCTCTTTGTTATTTTAATGTAATATCTTTAAATGTTTCATTATCTTAAATGAATGTTATCTATTATTGTCATATGAGCATTTTTCTGGTTTAAATCTCATAGACATTGACTTTTTTGGTCAACTGGTTCTGTTCGATAACAAGCCGGTTCCTTTACAGGAACAGCACCGGCTAGCCGGTACTACAGTAGACACTTTTAGTTTTTGGTTGTCTAACTTTTCTTTGTAGGTACTCACATAGCAAGGGGGAGTATGTCCCATTCTATAAAACCTATTTTTTTGCAGACATCTATGCACCTCTCAAGGGGAAGTTGACCATTTCTCAGGATATATGGACTAACCTATTGATTAAAATATGGACTAACCTATTTCAGACATCTTTTTGTTTCGACAAAAAGGGGGAGAAGAGACCAATTGATTAAAACTAACTAAAATTCAGTAATAACCAGCTCTTAATCAATTTTAAACTTTGGGTTTTTTCATCAACAAACAGGGGGAGATTGTTAATACAAATAAACCGGTAAAAATGCTTATTTCTATTCTGCGATCTTCATTGTTTTATTGATGACAAAACTTGAAGTAACATTATGCAAAAACTCTCTCTAAAAACACAAGCTTTCACAAAAACACAAAGTGACATAAAAATGTGTATACATTATTTTATGTAAACCAAAATTATACATAAAAATATTTTCTAATTTCCCATCTAATTACATCATGCATGACCTAATCAAATGCAGCAAATCCAAGGAAAATCTCACAAGATTACACAAGATTTTTCAAGATCTTAAGAATCAAAATTCGGATTTGGTTACTGTTGGCCGGTTCCATTGTTTTTGGCTGCCGGTTCCATTCTCCAATGGCACCGGCGGAACCGGGCTACAGTAATATTTTTGGCTATAAATACCAAGCCATTTCTCATGTTTTCACACACCTTCTCATTAAGAAATACTCTCTTATCTACTGATCTTTCTCTCTACTTCTTGCATATTTCTTCTCAGCCTCTTGTAGGTAATTTACTTCAAAAATGGAATTACCGAGCATTCATCCGAGACGATCAAGTTCTAAGTACCTTGCATTCGATCTTCATAACTCTTTCAAGATCACAATGTTGAGCCTTGATCATTCCTTTGTAGTTGTTAGTCCATTCATCATTTGTATATCAAGTGTAGTTGTGTTGATTCGATTCTACCGTGTGAAGAATCCGCTATTTAGCTTTGTATTATTAAAGAAGTGTAACCATCGTTGTGAGGCTTCTCCGCCGGTCAAAAGGAGATTGGTGACTAGTGTTTAACAAACTCTCGAGTAGGTGACTCGGGGAGTGGAGTAGGGCAAGGAAGGTGTCCTTGTAGCCGAACCACTATAAATACTTGTGTCCCGGTTATATCTCTCTAACTCTTTCTTTTACTTACTTTTATATTTGAACAAACCAAGATCAACATCAAGTCATTTCACACAAAGTTTCAAGCAAAATTTTGAAAAGATAACAATTAATCAAGAAAACTATTCAACCCCCCTTCTAGTTTTCCACAATTGGCATCAAGAGCCAGGTTACCAAAGTTTTTAAAATAAATTGTATTTTAAATCTTTAAAACGATTATGACACTCCTTAACCACAATCCGACCATGAGATGACCACAATGGTGACCACTGCCCACCACAAGCTTGCGCTTAATTGATGTCGAGAATTTGGACTAGTTGCGGGTACTCTTAACGAACATAGTATGTAGTATCAATCACAAAAAAGATACATAATCTATTATTAAAATACAACATTTACTTTAAAAGAAAATTATTCAATATATATATTTTTTTCTATCAATATTGACAGTATTGAATTTACATTACTTCTCGATTTTGTTTTCTTCGAAAGATGTATATTAACTCATCTAAACATCACACTATATCTTATTTGAAACTACTATATAGTTTTTTGCTTTTACATAGGCTGAACGTTATGGTGTTGAATTGCTAGGTCGGTCGTCCCATGTGGAAAAGACCAGACGCGTCTTCCACAATGACGAAGACGACACACATACGCGTTCCTCTAGACCTTTTCAATTCATTCGGTTCGCTACACGACCGAACAAATGAGACATATACTAAAGAAAATAGAGCCGTTGTACATGTATAAAAAAAATAATTAAGCCTCTATAAAACTCCACATTTTCTTTTCAATTATTACATATATACACTTTTTATCAAAAACACACACTACAAACATTATGTCTCAAATGAATTCTGAGAACTTATTTTTTGATGATAAGGATGATGAAGCAAAAGTCAATGTTAGTCTGTAATTTTTTAAAAGGCGTTGCTTTGGTTATTCAAGCATCTACTCTTACAATCTGAAAAAACCAACAAAACCAAATTGTTAGAGATCGTTACGGTGCTAAAGAACCATTTTACAATGACTATTTATTTTGTAAACGATTTTGAATGGACCGACCACTGTTCACACGCATTGTTCGAGAATTTTCTGGCAACTGCCCTTTTTTCAAGAAGGTTGTGATGTTGTTGGAAAAGCTGGCATTTTCCCTTTAGTGAAGTGTACCTCCACGATTCGCCAATTAGCACACGACGCCGTTCCAGATTCTCTAGACGAATATTTACAAATCAGTGATAAAACTTCTTGTGATTGTTTGATGGCTTTCTGTAACGGGGTTATGGAGTTATATGGCGACGAGTTTTTGCGAAGGCCTATGCAAACTGCCGTCAAAAAACCCAATGCTTTTCATGAGGAAAAACATGGGTTTCCTGGTATGATAGGCAGCATAGACTGTATAAAATGGTCGTGGGCCTAATGCCCAACCGCATATCGTGCTTAATTCAGTAGGGGTGATTCCGAATCAGAGCCATTCATTTTATTAGAAGCGGTTTCCTCAAAAGATTTATGGATTTGGCATGCCTTCTTTGGTGTTGCTGGGTCGAACAATGACATTAACATTTTACGTCAATCGACTGTTTTAAATGATCTTAAAGTAGGAAAGGCACCAGAGGTTCCATTTGTGGCTAACGACGTGAATTATAAATGGGGATATTATCTTACTGACGAGATATATCCAGAATGGGTTGTTTTTATGAAGTCTATTGCGCAGCCAGGGTCAAATGATGTAAAGCGAATAAGATATAAGCAAGCGCATGAAGCAACAAGAAAAGATGTGAAACGAGCGTTTGGCGTGCTAAAGAAAAAATGGGCTATCGTAAGAACACCTGCACGGTCGTGGAGTCTTAAAAAGATTACGCATTTGATGTACACTTGCATCATATTACATAATATGATTCGCAAAGAAAAAGGAAAGGCAATCTCTCCTGACTTTTATCCGTAGGAACAACATCGTGAAGATGATCCCGTAAGATCGGCACAAGATAGGCTACGAGTTATCAGAGAAATACATGACGAAGAAACTCATCTTAGTCTTAAAGCCGATCTAGTGGAACACATTTGGCATCGAACAAATGCACACTAATTTATTGTAATATTCTATTTTCGTATTTTTATTTGTAATATTTAATTATTGTTAGTGTAATGTTTTTTAATTTAAAAACAAAGTGTTTGGTCGCCTGTGCGGTCACCATAACGGGTGTTTGGTCTGTGGGTGGTTTAGAAGAGAGAAAGCTGAGTTGGTGCCGAGGTGACGGTGGCCTGTACGGTCACCATAACACTTAGCCTTATGATTCTTCCAACAAGTTTTTAATCAGTTGGCATACAAATGCCAAAACATGAATGAGAATGGTCTTTTTTTCCTTTAATTTTATGTTATTGCATGGATGTGGTTATAGCACAAATTATTTAATTTCAAACCACACCAAAACAATCTGTCGATGTCAAATCTTTACATATTTGGTTTTAAATTAGAGAAAATTACTGTTTAGGGACAAGATCTTTTTCTTGTCCCCCATTATGGTCAACTTTTTCAATCTTCCCAATTTGGTCATGCTCAACTTCTCAACTGCTCAACTCCAACCAATGGTCACCACATGGCAGTTTGCAAGTATAATCCACTTTAGGTTAGATGCAGGCATGGCCCACTCTTATGGCCCATAATACTCAACCACTACTTTGTCTTATCTCCTATCAAATACTCAAACGACGGTTGCTCAACTCACAAATGCTCAACTAGCGGCTACCTCTTTCTTGGGACTGTACACGACGGTACACGACGGACATGACGTCGTACTTTTTTTGGGTAATTTTTTTTCAGATCCAACCTTTAATTTGAATCCTAGATCTTAAAATAACACACACACAATGTTTATTGTTCTTTGATTCAACTATTGATTATGACTTCTTTGTTATGTTTTTCATTTGCTTATTGTTAGCTTATTTGAATTGAATGAAAATTGGTGAACTTCTTAGTTTTGACTGCTTATTTGTGGCTAGTTATTTTGCACTGCTTTATGTAATGCTTTTTTGATTATGTTTGATGTTTCATTAAGTTAATTTGATTTTTGGTGATGTAAAGTTTTGTGTTTTTAGGATTTTGATTTGGTTTTTTTAAGTTATTCTTGTTCTTACAAGTTGCAAATCATTAGTTAATCTAATGTCGGTTTGTTTTTTTCAAGTTAATTTGATGTTTCATTGTGATATGGGTTTGTTTTTGTTCAAGATTCAATGCGATGTTTGTTGATGTAAAGTTTTTGCAAGTTGCAAATCATTTAACTGTCGTTCCAAAGTCCCAACCAAGTCGTTCCAAAGTAGGATTATAATGGATCATACCTTAAAGTAGGATTTTAGTTTTGTACTTTTAGGCTTTATGGTTATGAATTACAGAGTATTTCCTCCTAAGTCCCAACCAATTCGTTCCAAAGGTCTGTTAGTTAGATAGAACAGGCGTCGAGATTTATTTAATTTAATATCATACAAAGTACCATCTTAGATTAAGCCTACATTACATAATAAATGCTACAAATGCTTAAACATAGCCACATGGCCATTTCCCTTATTCTACATTACACAGTAAACACATATAGAAGTAAAATAGAACCACACGGCCATTGGAGTTATTCTACAAATGCTACTTCACCAACATCCTTAATACGGAATAAGACCATTAAGCTTCTCAATGAATAAAGTTTTTTACGAGCATTTAACTCCATTTCCCTTGCCAAGATCTGCAATTTTTCCACTATCTCACAGTCTTTCATTTGAATCTCATGGAAAAACTCAGCCATTTTCGCAGGCACATGACGTGTCCCCAAACTATCTAACTCATCAAGAAATTGCGCCCACGCTATAACCACATTATTAACTTCACCACTCACCCTAGTTATCTCTCTTGCAAGCCTGTAGTCTTTAGTCAACGACCTCTGATAGTAAAGAACAAACATGGGCTCCCATTTCATAGAATTAGAATTTCTGTGTAGCTCACCACATATTGGTAACCATGCCATTTGTTACCTTCTTATGACTGTGAGTTCAGAGGCAATACCATAAAAACATAGAGGACCTCACCCTTTAAACAGATAAAGCCTTTAAATAGATAAAGCCACACAAACAGTCAACTACATAATAATTTTAGGAAAGAAAAACAAATATACCTCACATGCAAACCTGTATAGAAATGACATTTGATTCCTAATGTTTTCACTTTCCAGAAATAGTAGATAACAAAGGTCTTATTTCACATATTCTCTTAGGATACATACTACCCACAACTTCAAAAATTATTTGAGTTAGCAAACAGTGTTGACTTTACTTATTGTCTTTACCTGCATGACCATACTTATGCTCTACTTATTATTTTTTAGCTTATTGTAATTGCCTGCTAAAAGAATTAGTACTTATAGATTCATAGCAACTACTTAATCCAAACACGTCTTAAGATTCCAAAACTATGTTTATTTGTATATTCATGTCTTGACATATATTCGTAACAGCCATTAATTTGATTATGTTGTGCTTATTATCTTCTGCTTAAACAATTAGTACAGCTAGATTCATAATATTGCAGAACTATTCTTAATTTGTTTATTCATTTTCTTTTGTGCATTTAGGAATATCATGCGAGAGTTCACGTTAAAAGCAAACTCCATTACTTTTCGTTGATGAAAGACAGACTAGGGTTGGACCGGTGTGTGTTGTTTAGGGAAACTTGCTTTGGGCGGTGGTTGGATTTAACTTACGTTCAAAATGAGGAAAGTCTCATACATTATATGCTTCAGAAGCAAAAGTTTTCTGATAATGATCACTATGATCTTCCACTAATTTATAATGTTAATGATCATACTCTTCACTTTGGGCGTCGTGAATTTTGTCTCATTAGTGGATTTAAGTTTGGGTGGATAAGTTTCCGTAATTTTAGGGACGGTGAAATCACTTTTCGTGATCGTGTATTTCCTGAAAAGATAGGGGAGTATGTTAAAAACATAGATCTTCTATCTTTGATTGAGGATGAAGTGCGTTTCACAAGCCTTTCTGATTCAGACTCTATACGAGTGTGTTTATTGTTATCTTTGGAAGTTATATTCATGGGTCATGATTTAGGATCTGCAGTAGATGATGTATTTCTTAGGATGGTTGAGGATCTTGAAGATTGGAATGATTTTCCTTGGGGAGAACATATGTGGCGGGAGTTATACGCTGCCATCAGGAATGTTAACTCAAACCATAAGCAAGCGCACCATAAAGCATTGGAAATTAACCCCAACTTTGTTCCCACATATTCCTTGTCTGGATTTGTATTGTGTTTCAAGGTTAGTATTCGTTTACAAACACTAGTCAAGTCATTTAATTACTAAACTTGTTTCTAATATATACCATTTTTAGATTTAGATTTTAGAGTCATCAAGTGTGACTGATCGTTGGTGGACTAAAGATTCTGAAGGAATCCAGCAAGGATGTTTCTGGTCCAAGCATATTCCATTTCACAAATGGGAGTATTTTGGGAAACTTTTTCCCCAAGTTGGTTACATTACTAAATTGTTTCATAATTACTTATTTTCTCTGAGTAGTCAGCCTTTCTCTACATAATACGTCTTTTTCGTTAGGATAAAAAACCAAACTATGAGTTATATCCAAATATAGCTGAGGCCCAATCATAATGGTTTACAAGGAGCAGTGATTATTTCAAGATGTATACTCCGAGAGCGCCACCTGTTGAATATAGAGGGCTTTTTGGTGATTATCTAAAAAAGCTATCATTACCTCGCACACTTAGGGCGAAAGATAGAGAGCCATTTATCCAGAGTTTATAACACCCCTATTTTTGACATATAGCAACGAAAGCTAATATGGGGTATTATTTAATAGTACAACAGTCATAATCATAGAAAACGACTCGAAAGAGATGTTTTTAAAAGATAAGTTATCATTCAT